>JAHZND010003470.1:0-19752 GCA_027744115.1 Acrocyrtus sp. NNG-2020 | reverse complement strand
TGTACCTTTTCCAAAGGGAAAAACTTTGCTTCGCTGAATTTTACTTAAAACTGGGCTGCTATATAAATTTCCTCACTTTTCTTGGAAGGAGATTTTGGGCTTTTCAGAGCTGGCTGAAGTTTCTGTTTTTACCTGCTCTTTAGTGAGTGGTCTCCGTCTCGCACTTTTTAGAGTTTTATTTCATTTTAGGAAAGTGAGTGAGGCGAGAGGAGAACGTGAGAAATTTTTAACGTCAGCTTATTCCCGATTTCAATAGCTTTCTATAACTTTTGATAGGTTTCATTACGTAAGATTGCCTTAATTGCTGGGAGATGTCAAGCTGAGCGAAAAGTGCATTTGTCAGCTCAGCTCTGTTCATTGCCTGCTTTAGCTAATGGCATTAAAGGCTAATCTCTATAATTTGCATTTAGGAACTCAATAGCAATTTAGAAAATAAAAAAAGTCAATTTATTTTCTGAAAAAAGTTTCACCTGCAGAGGGAGATTATTTATAGGGAGCTTATCAAGTAACACCAATCTCTTCATCTGATGAGTAATCACTGCAAGATAACAATTTCTCATCACATTGCCCAAAAGTTACCTTTCTACACTTTTGCGACTAGAAAACTCGTTATAGTTAATTATGGCTCAATTCCAACTTTTCCCCTTTACTGCAATCTCCCTATTCACACGTCTGCATAGTCACTCGAGAAGGAATTGGCAAAACTACATTCCTTCGCTGCTATCTCCCAGCACCGTCACATTTTAGGCGGATGAGCCAGCTAATTTTTTTTGTCTTGATTGATTTGTTAATGAGGTTATCGTTATACATCTCAGTTAAATTCAGCTAGATAAATTTATTATGTAGATTTTGAGAAGGTACGGAGAGAGGGACATTAACTAAAACGCTGAAAAATTGTACTCCTGCCAGGACACTTCATTTGGGAGCTGTAAAAAGCACTAGCAATGATTTACTAGGCGCGAGTGCGCGCACCTCCGAAAAAATATTTTTTGCTACTTTGTAATCTAAAACTTGTTAAAAACAGCGTATTTAGAAGGAGACACATCCTCTCTGCTGACTTCCAATCAGTTAAGATCCATCAACATAAGAACAAGCTCTGTTTAGTCTGCGACAATATCTCGCTCACGTACTGCTATGCGCTCCCCAACTCCCAACACAAAAATATTTTGCCAAGAGGGGGTCTTCAATGAAAATTAATGAGTTTTCTATAAGCGCACACAGTCTACCTATCATATATTACCTTTATCTCATCTCCATCCTTCTCGAGAAAGGCTTTTGTTTTCCAAGGAAGCTAAACACAGGGGAAGTTTGAGTAATCTAAAGCCCAATCTAGCCTTACCTTCCTTCCTCTCTCAGATAGGCACAGCCTGTGAAGGATTGAAGGAGAGGATAAGTTTCGAGAAAAAGAAGACGCATCGGGCCGAAAATGTTTTCTTTTTTTCCTACTCGTTCGTAAATTTAATTATTTGGATTTGTTTTTCTTCTTCCTTTCTTCTCCTCGTGTAATTTATTATTGCAGGGAATTTATTCCCTTTCATTCCTCTCCGCTTTGTCGTTATTTTTGTCTTTGATGGTGCTGGTTTGCCCTAACCCGTGAGCTGCAGGTTTCTAAAGGTGTTGTTTTGCAAGCACTTATCTTCGTGGAAAAAGTTAACGAGGATGAGAACTACTAAAACTTATTCATACCTATATAATATAAACAGATTAAGTGGAGCTGATGAGATGCTCCTCTCACTTAAATTCAACACTCAGGCACTATACCATGAAGAGCTCACTACGCAAAAAAGTATTTCTTTCCAAAGTCAGGTATAAATATGCCATTACCATTTTGTCTGTGTGCTCAACTTCAAAACTTTATTTCGCTCATTTTCAATAAGTCCCACAGCACAGCTGTAAATACCGTAACCCTGTTCTGTCAAAGAATTTTAGAAATAAATTTTTTCCAAGATGGGGTGACGCTTTAAGAGCTATTGTCTTGCAACCTGACTAAGATTAGTTATCCGTTAATGAGTAAAGAACGGAATTTTTAGTGGCCGATGATAGTGATGATAATGACTAACGATAAGTGAATGGTGATGGTGCTATGCTGCCCCCAAAAAAGTAATTAGCTTGTTTCTACATATTGCCTTATTTATTGAAATTGCCATCATGATTAATATGAAGCGTCCTTTGGGAGGGAATGCGTTGCTGGGAAATTGCTCAATACTGAAATGTTATTGTGTATAGGTGATAAAATTGTTTGGTAACGTATTCTACTGCCGACTCCCCAATGACATTGCGGCGCAAATTGGAAAACAGAAAATGGAAATGCCGTCCTCATATTTTAAATGCAGAAGTAAAATCCACCTGAATTGATTTTTTTAGGGAGAACACAATCCTCGCCTCCCGGTGCATTGTCTATGACTTTTCAAGTCAGTTATCTCTACCGATTCTTTTCCTTGAAATGAAAAGGTGGTGCGGTAAAGGAAATTTCCGACTAGTTTATAACCCTATTTGCACAGGAAAAGTCTATTTTGCTACCTCAATCTGTTCTTGCACTGTGCATGATGTTGTGCACAGCGCACACGATTGTGTTTTTGGCTCTGATCTGCTGGATCTGGTATGCTTGGGCTTGGGCGCTGGCTTGATTGGAAGGCTCAGGCTTGGCTTGAATTGGCTTGAGCTTGGGAAATCCGGCTTGAATTGGCTTGTTGAGAGCTCTAAACCAGACAACCAAGGCATATGGGAAATGAACCGTGATGATAAACGATTAAAGTCAGGAACAGATTTTGAGCATTAAAATTTGTTCTGTATTTATTGCACTCTTTTCCCGAAAAAATGCAGCATGGCAGGGGTTTTGGTGAAAAGTGGTTCTAAAAATCGGCTCTGTGCGGTGTGCTCGCGTACTCACGCAAGAATCACAAAAGACAAACCCGGGTATTGTCATCATCATATATTATGTAGCTATTATAGTCAGGTAGATCTAAGGATGTTGAATGAGGTGGATATTTTCTGTTTTCTGCAAGTAGAACCTGTTTTTAGTTGCTCCGATGATGCTTATTTAGTTACTAATAAAATGTCTTTTTTTCGTTTTTCAGGTAAGCCAAAGCCAAACTTTCAGCTTGACTACGTGATGTAATCTTTGAGTCCTTATCAGACAGTAAGTTTACAGGTGCCATGCACCCCGGGCATAACGACTAGCCATTTTCATCCAAATCAATTTCATTGACTGTAAAACCACTTCTTAAATATGTAATATCCGATATCTGAAGCTATAAGGCAGCTTGAATACTGTTGGACTGCGACTGCTTCCTTAATAAATCCGGTAAAGCGATATACTTGGCAATAAACTTGTCTAGTTCTCCCGTTACCTTATCTATCTCAAAAAATCGAGTGAATGCGAGCATTGCCAGTAAGAATGTAGGTATCTGACGTGTGTGATTTGAAAATATGAGTTTTTATGTCTTGAAGTGGATGATAAAATTGCAATAAAGCCGTCTGGAACTGTCTAGTCCTCATGTTTTTTTCAACACCTTTTTGTCCTCTCGTCAAAATACAAATAGAATGGTAAGACATTCACCTAATCCATCACTATCCTCGTGAGGAAGAGACACAGGATGAGAATATTAGAGGAGAATTAATAAATCGTCAAAATACAAATAGAATGGTAAGACATTCACCTAATCCATCACTATCCTCGTGAGGAAGAGACACAGGATGAGAATATTAGCGGAAAATTAATAAAGACTGTAGCAAATCCCTGATAAGAAACCCATTACGATTTTTTTTGTAAAGTATTTAACCTTGAATTTTATTTGGTCTGGGGACACAGAGGTACTCCTAATATAGAGGCAGGTTGGGAATTCGCAATCACTTCATATTTCACAAAGTGCATTCATCTTAATCTCGTGAAAATTTGCTAATTTTATTGTGCAACGTGCGCAATAGCATAATATACCATGATGCCATTCTTTTTATGCAATAAGTTTAGTCGTAGAAAATGAAAGTTCAATATCAATTCCTTTAATGTCCTATTTAGAATCGTGAAGATTCTGTACACGAAACCTCTTTTTCTATTGATTTTGCCTCTATTAATGTTGCAACTCATTCAAAGTTATTATCTAGTTAACTGCTAAAGCATTCAGAAGAAATGCATTTTAGATTTGGTATTGCCTACAACCTCTGTGGAATTTTTTTGGCTTTACCATTACCTCTCCAGACATTTGTAAACTAACTCCAGAAAACATTTTTAAAGCTGAGCTGGTACCTACTCAAAGTTTTTTTCCTAGAGAGTGGAATAGGTCAAAGCTTGTTTTAAAAAGCTAAAAAAAACAATTTCATGTAGTAGAGGTACTTGTAGTGTGGTGCTGGTGATCCATCAAAAAAATCGCGAGTGGTGAACAGTACATTCTCATGAATAAATTAGTATTTTCTCCTTCTCTGGTGATTCGTTAGATGAGCTATGCATTCACCTTTTTCTTGCCACAAGTAAACCCTAAAGTTTCCTTCACTTAATATAAAATTTTGGAAGTCAAGTAGAATTTCTCTGTTTAAAATAATTTTTTATTACGTGTCTTTGGAGTGAGCTGGCTGACAGTGAGGTAGGTAGTTATTCGTAGGACTGAGGACAAAGCTCACTCCACCTTATTATAATTTTACATGAAAGGAATACATTCCTTTCCTGTGCCTTCAATCATCATCTTCCTCAGTGTCACCTTATTCCGGTGGTTGTCATTAGAAAAGGAAAAGTGAGACCTCAGCATGTACAGGCATCTTCTCGACAAAGGTTACATTTTCCCTTGGCACAGAACAGGGCGAAAGAAAGACTCAGCTAATAAAGGGAGACGACCTGTTCCACATGCAAATGACGACAAAGGTAAGCAATGGAGTTGTAATCAACTTTATAGCAAAGGCAGACTATTATTTCTCATGTAAAGAGTGGCCTACAAGGCCGGAGTGAAAGGAGAATTTGATTCCTTCTCTCTCTCTCATCTCCTTTCATCCTCGGATTTGAAGTTTGAAGCGTGTGCTTCCATAATAAAGACGGACACGCATACTTTCTTAGGAATGTAATGGAAGGGTGGTGGTGGTGAAAATACAGCAGAGTTGATATTTGTTTGCTACTCCACAAGTCACTCCAGAGCCAATATAAGGAGCAGAGGCGAAGATGATTTGAGTAGAAGTGAATTGAGGAGGGCAAAAGGTAAAAAGAGTGGAATGAAGTGGGAAAGATTAGAATGAGGAAAAGTCCCACATATATCTAACAAGTCTGAATTTGAAATGAGAAGGATGAGATGAGACATGAATGCATGCGGTTGGATACTAGATTGGATGGGCAGAACACAAAAAAAAATCAGGGGGAGACTGAAGGTAATATATCCACGTATGCAAAGCAGCAAAAGTCAAAAGGTAAAATTGCCGCTACTGGATTCATACCTCTTTTTTGCGTAGGGAACTTAGAGAGACCACCGCCACAAACTAGTAGAACTACCTCTCCGAAATGTAAAATGACTAGGAAAAAAGGAATGATGAGAACCGAAATCATTTCAATCTCATCACATATCTATCTCATCTCCCCATTCCTCCTCTTCCCTTTCAATTCAAATTGGGGAATTCGAGGAAAACCAACGTTTTCTTCGCTCTTTGCATATCTAATACCTTTTTCTGCTTTGAGCGAGAGAACCTTTCCAAGGCTGGAAATGATGATGGCAATGACGAGAGTCACTTACAATCAGTTTCGCCTTTCACTTCGGTTCCACGAAGGAAGTGGGGAAAGGAAAGGTGAACCTTCCCCTGAGTTTATTGGGTTGCTCCGCACAACTTTAAATAATAATATGATTTCCTCCATTATCTTTATTACTGTGCGCCTATCAGCTTATGAATATTTTTGAGATTACACCTTCCCATAAAAGGAGCGTTATCATGTTTATAGCTCCTTTATCATGGGCACGATGACGATATGATGATCGTATAGTGTACTGTTATTCTTTTAGAATTTTCTCCAGTTAGAGTACGACATTGATGTAGTGCAAACGTTCCATTGAATCCATGCATGCATCCGAGTTGAAAAGGGGAAGTGGGGAAAATTATGGGAATTTTCCCCACAATTTTTTTGTCTCCGTTTTCTCTGGAAGAGTCATCCTAAAAGGTAGAAAAGAAAAGGGAAGTTATGACATAGGTGCATTCAATATTGTTATCATATAAACTTTAACTGCATCTTTTTCCCGTGGAAAATATCATTACGATGCAGCTTCCTTTCTTTATGCTAACTTTCCTGGAAATTTCCAATGACTCTTTCTGTTTCATATTTTTTCGGGGAAAAAGGAAGGAAAGAAATCTGAATAAAAATGGGACATGACATGCATATACACCTATGTGACTTTGGAAGAAAGAGGAAATGTATAAGGAGGGATAAAGCAAAGTAGAGAATGCAAGGGGAAGTTGGTTTTTATTAGCTTTTTGTTCTGTATAAAGTGGCGTATGGGGACTAGTAGAGAGAATAGGAATGGCTATAGTTATCTCAAAGTAGAAAAAGTGCAAGTACACCTAGAACCCAAAAAAAGGAACAGCTATAGCCAAGTGCCTAGATGTCTACCTTCAGGCGGCGTTCCGTACTGACGCGTGTTTATAAAAATTAAAATTATTTTGTGATTAATATTCCATTTTGTTGCATTGCTGCATCAACGTTCAATTCCACAAAGTCGATTTTTCCACTAGGTAAGTGGCCGTTTTTTGTTGCATTTCTGTAAGTAGCTAGTGTTTGTGGAGATCCAAATCTAAACTAAATTAAAAAGGTAGCTCACCAACTCTCTTGAAAAAGCGGTGTATTGTCGAATAAGAGTGGGAGCTTGGCCCAGCATCCTAATTTAACACGCACAGCTGAAAAAATATGCCCAAGGTGTTTCTAAAAAAATTAAACGCTGCTGGCACAAAAACAGCTTAAAGAAGCAGGAAAGTGTCACATGGGATTGGTTAGAGAACTTAATGTCGACTTTATGTACCCAGTGAAGCATGTCCCGTCACAGCAGCACTTTTAAAAGGGTTTCTGGCTGAGAACACGTCTGACTCACACCTTAATGAGGTGTCTTATCTAGATCTTGTGATCTCATTAAACGGGGGAGCTCACTACAACCAGGACAGAGGATGGGAAAAAATGTAGGCAAAATGTGTAGGAAATGGAAGGAATGAGTCTCCAGACGAAAGAGGGAAAATGTGATTCATGACCGGCTACAATTCCTCTTTTCCTGATAAGAGTAAATAGGGCTGAATTTAAACCTAAGACTTTGCCATTTCCTTCCTTTGAGCTAGGTAAAACATTATTAGAAATATTTTTTCTTGGGAAAGCGCGTAATCAAAGGTATGCGATAAAGATCTGTTTTTACGTTTAAAGTGGTAGGCAGAGCAGAGGAGTTCCTAAGAAAGCTCTTTAATTGATATCTGTTAGTGAATGATACGATGCTACCTTGTATCCTTTTCTAGGAAGCTCTTAGGGGAAATGGGAAGCTGCTGTTTTTTGCTCGCTCTCCACATGACTGTGAAAGTTTCTTTGTTCCTACGCATCTGACTTTGGCTGGATTGCTGTTATTTACATCACTGTTTTCAGTGTGTAGGTATTCACTGGTCTCGGGAATTTTCGACGATTAGCAGTCGGAGAAAGATCGCTTTCTAGGGAAGTCACTGAGTACTGAACAGAGTAAGAAGAGGGTGCGGGAGATCAGTCAGCTCAGTCTCGACTCCGATGCGGGTTGGAAGAGACGTTGAAACGGGAAGAGAGGGGAAGGCTGACTTTCTCGCGAAGATTTTTTTTGTTATCATTGAAGTTTGCTTACAGCAGAGAAAAGGGGCTATATGAAATTCTAGAAGAAGTTCAGATTGGAATGGACTTGACTTGAAAAAGCTGTTCTCAGAGTACCCCATAAATCAGCTGAAGAGATTTGTAATCAGAGTCGAAAGTAGTACAAAGAAAAATACTTTAAGCATTCTCCACAATTAAAATCTATTTTATTTGTTTCTTTCGTTAAAGATAACAAAATAACAAATGGTAGCATTTAAATGCTTTGTGGGTAAAAAAATTCTTTACGTGTGCGCACGTTTTTTATTCAGTGGGAAAAAAGCCTACCCGATCCTTGTCTTAATTTACTTTTTTTGCTGGCAATCCCAGCTTAAGCTAGTTATCTTGTTNAAAAAAATTCTTTACGTGTGCGCACGTTTTTTATTCAGTGGGAAAAAAGCCTACCCGATCCTTGTCTTAATTTACTTTTTTTGCTGGCAATCCCAGCTTAAGCTAGTTATCTTGTTTCTAGTACAAAATTAAATCCGTTTTCTCTTCGCATGACTTGTTGTTGATTTGACTGTTTTAAAACAAACCAATCTGTTTTTCTCTCAACAAGACGGAAAACGATATATATATTGGGGAAGATGAAAACTTTACGGTTGAAAACGATAAATATGTCGAAATCTTGATTAAATAAACAAGTATGATGAGAATTACTGCTTCTCGATGAAATGGGCCGTGCAAAAAAGCCCCAATGCAGTAAATAGGAGTAGCACACACATACACAACAAAATGCACTGTGCTAATAAAAAAAAGAATCCAATTTTAGGTTGGAAAAAGGCAGCCATCAACCTATGCGGACATAGTCTTTAGAGCAAGTCATTTTATTCCGTTCATTCATTCACTCATCATCATCATGAGAGATGAGAGTATCAGAATCAGATGCATACGTGTGTTTTCCTTCCTCATGTGTGGGGCTTCCTGCACTGAAAACGAAAGCAATCATCGGTAGCTCTCTTTTTTTTGCTTCCTCACACAAACACAGCCTGTCTTCAATGCAATTTAGGCTTGCAGGGGAAATAATGTATTTTTTGCTTTTTTATGCTTACGTAGGATATTAAAATAAAAAAGCTGGGATTTACAACAAATCAACAATCTCACCAGGGAATTGGTTGGAAAGAAAAAAATCTTTAATAGATTTCTTCACAGAATAAAGACAACTTCCAACCTTTTTGTATGGCATGGCTAATAAGGAACAAAAAAATTTGTCACTTAAAATTCCTCATGATTAAAAAGAGAAATTGGTAAATGAGGTAGAAATGGGGAAGTATGCCGTATTTCAACATAAAAATGTCAAATGGTGTATTTTGCAATTATTTTGTTCGTACATGGCAAATTCATCGCAGCCACTATAAACACTGTTTATAGGCATGGCATCCGTAGCTGACTTGAGTTTGCTCACGACCACATCAAACTACAAGCTTACAGCTACAACCCAAATACCTTCAAAGGGAAATAAAAAAAAGTTTCAGCACTTGGCTAATAAAACCACAAAACAAGCTAATGAAATGAAGAAGCCCTAATGGCCTTTTTTATTTGACTCCACTTATTACGCATTATTAAGGTAGCATTAAGATCTGAGAGGGTGACCGAAAACGGGAAAATAAATAAAAATAGAAAGTTTCTTTTTCTCCTTGGGAAATAGAAAAAAGTTGAGTGTGGACAAGTCGGAGCAATTACGAGCAGGGCAGGGAGCAAGGCTCTCATGCTAAAACCTTGGACTTACTAGTTAGACGTAGAAATAGAGCTGTAAGGAAAATACAACTGGCAATGAAATCATTATTACCCTCTCTGTCGGTAGTCGAACAGGAATTGTCCAACAAGACATAAAGTCAAGCAGGGAAATATATGGAGACGGTGGCATGCATGGCTTCCCTGGACTGTTCTACTATTTAATAAGCTTTTTTTGACCAGAGCAAGGAAAAGAGACAAAAAGGGATTCTTGTAATTGTTTTGAGGATGGTGATGGTGATGACGATGGCATGGCGGTGACGGTGGTAGGGATATGCAATTGGCTCCTGGAATATTTTTTTACTAAATGAAGAGTGCTACTGCTGTTGTTCTTTTTTAACTAAACTACACACAGCAAGTATTTTTCTTCTCTTTTCTCTTCCTTTGGTCATCGTCATTACCATTACTATTCTATTTTGCCAGTGATAAAAATCTTCTTTCTAGATGTGCCCTATGTGCCCCGGTATCTTTTTTCCAGAGAGGAAATTGTAGTGACCAAATGTGAAAAAAAAGTTTTTTGTCTGTTGTTCCTTTATAGTAGAATTATTCTTGTCCAGTTAGTTATTCTGCCATTATGATGGTATATCTGGTGGAATGGAGAAGGTAGTGGATGGTTGCAAGGCGCGCAGAAAGTTGTTCTGCTGGTGATGTATTTTGGTGGGGAGAAAACACTTGTCATCTAGACAGAATGTGTGTCTTCCTCGGGTAATTTGGAATGTCTAAATTTGTACACTTTTATTTCTTTTTTTGTCCCGACCAAATGATAAGACCATTTCTGATTTGTAATGAGAGTGCAAAATGGACATTTAAAAGAATGTTGTTTGGCCATTTGGCTGCTACCAAATGCGGCGCGGGCTGCAAGTGCTCTCTAGTTCTGGTCGTGGGCGCGGATGGTAAACACGTGAATTAAAAAAAAGTCAAACTGCCGAGAAAAACTTGCCACTTTAAGTAAGCAATTGTGGAAAGGTTTCTGTTTATCGTGAGCTAAAAATTAATTCGAAATGGCTTCATTTTTTGCTAACGAATGCTATCTGGCGATCTCTTTACGATTAATTAAATTATGATTACGATTCATGTTTCAACAGTACTTTCTTTTTTTAAATTTAAATTTTTTTGCCGATATATAAGCTGCAGGAAACAAAAACTATAGTATGTAATGGGCATAAAGATGCAACCTCTAGCATAAGAATATATTATTAGATCTGAACTGCTATGTAAAAAAACATTTTCAAAAGGAAGCGAACGTCCTATTCTTATTCTTACGTGTAATTTATTACCATGTGCCACAACGACCGTAGTAGGCACCCGTGCATCGTACATCGTATCCCACACAAGCAGGAAAAAATATCGTCATGTGTGTAGCTATTCATTCGTGTAAGAAATCTCGTCCCAATCCAAAGTAAAACTGCGCTAGGAAAGGCGAAGGAAAAATCGCTTTTATATAGATTTTCCCTTTCATGCAAGCATCACATATATTTATACAAACAATAATGACGACAATTGCAAACAAATTTTCCATCCTAAACTTGTTTAGGTTGTGGGAGCCAAAACCAACAAAACCGATTTTTTCCTTTCCCACTTTGTCTTTTCGCTTTTTCTCTCCTGTCTCCTTCCATTGTCTCCCCTACATCTTTAGCTGTTCCTCCTTTTGAAAATGATACAGGATAGGATAATATATTGCACTGTAATGAAATGAGTATACCTTATTTCACCGACAGGGGCTAGGCCGCTAACGTAAACTTTCTTACATTATCCTGGAAAAGAGCTGGAGAGACTGGAGAGAAAAAATTACAACTTATCTTCCGCATGGCAATCATGGCGTGGCGGAGAAAATCACAAAGTTACTTTCCATTGATTAAGGCTAAACTAGAAAGGATCTAAATACAGTAAAAACAAGTACAGCTCCACTTTTTTTCTTCAGAACCAGAAGGAAATAAAAATGTGTCCTGGAAGTGGGATGAAAAGTTCCCTTAAAAAGGTTTACAGTAACGCCCCACAAAGAATAGAAAGGAGGGTGCATGAGCGAAGCTGTTCAGCTAGAAAATTCACTTTACAGAAGTAGACAATTTTTTTCTTGAGGAAAGATGGGCTGCGCTGATTTTGTCTTTCGGAAGGCAGCCAGAGTCACCAAATACATAAAAATAAGCTTAGGTGGTGGAGTGGTAGAATGCATGCACGGGCGCTGAGGAATTTACGAGATCATCAGCATCCAAGAAAAAAACTTTTAGCGCACTTTTCTAGGTAGAATTTAATTTGAGATTGAGGGGAAAATTGGAGAACAATAAATATTCTTGGAAGAGTATCCTCCTTCGTCGGTTTTTATGGTGAGACGGGTTTGGCTGAGTTGAAGACATTTTTTTTCTTCGTCGCTACCCAACTTCGAAATGGATCCGGTTTCTGTGTCGATAATCCTGTTTCAGCAGTGATTTTGGTTAAAGTGGGCTCACGTAAAGTATAATTGCGGAGGCTTCTTCCCTGCTATAGTAAGCACCACAAAAGCATCTTTGCGTTTATTGTTATGGGTCGTCAATCAATCCAGACTATTTTTTATCCCTGGAAAACATCCTTTTGTGTGTCCACACAAATCTTCAAGCTTTCTCTGGAAACTTCTTTAGCTCCACCGTCGTCCATTTCGTTAACTTTCCATCTAAATAAGATAACCAGGCCGATAATAGAAAGAGGATGACACGTTGCATGGAAATCTGCTTTTGTTGATGAAAAAACCGCACGTATAATAAATACGTTTAGCCGTCGCTCCTATCCTTCCTCTTCCCCGGCAATATTTATACGAATGGATTTTGTTTGGACAGGAGAGAAGAAAGAGCTCTCTCAGGTTTATTTGGAAACGTTGTCGCCCTCTCACTTTCTCACTTCCAGGAAGGGAGAGATTTTTTATCCTTCCGTCTGCTCCGTCCACATGATGGGATTTTTCGTGAAAGTGAAGGACAGACATATAATCTCCGACATGAATGCAATACCGGGAAGGCATATACGTTATTATTATGGTAATACCAAATATTTTTGCATTATCCCTCTTTCCCAGAGGTGCGATGGAACCCATAACGGGTTATTTGGGTCTCCATTATGTTAATAGATCTAGTGGAATATGAAGGAGTGGAGGAATAGACAGGGCTCTTCTTATCACGAAAAGATTTACGTCGCACTTTTGACTAGTATTTTTTTCTAGGTATAATTATCGGTAATGGAATTTCGTGATGCTCCGCTCAAATCACTTAGGGAAAGTAAATTACGAAAAAAAGTTTAAACTGATTTTCTTCACTTGACCTGCCAATTGCATATTGTTGTCCAGAAACTTTTTTTTCCGGATGGTTAACTTTCTCCAGTAAAGAAAGCCGGTCAGTAAAAAAATGTTTTTTTATTTCGACAAAAACAATTTTTTTTTATCCCCAGCCAAGAAACCAAAATCTAGAAAGATGACCATGCATAGAATCGGAGGATTGGAGGAGGAAGTGAGTTGAGCTGATCAACAGTAGCTGAAGTGATAGCTCTTTTTTCTGAGAAGAAAAAACAGGTTTCATCCACTCACTCTCTCCCCATTTTCATTCTCGTCTTATTTACTCTCTAGTCGGTTTACTTTGGTCGGTGTTTGCCTACTCTTTTTGCTACACTACTTCTTTAAAAGAATGACTTGCTAGCGTGGAAAGGGCTGTTGATAGCTTTTCTTTAGTAAACTATTGCGGAAAAATGCAAGGAGTGGACAAGGAAGATACATTTTACCTCCCTGACTATAAAAACTTTTACACTCACTAAGAATTCTGTTGTGGACCATTTTCTAGCCAATCTATCATTTTCCACCAGCTGCCCATATGCATTTGGTCCTAATTGCATTTTGTAGCATTTGCAAGGTACAGCAGCAGCAGATCTCCCTTTTGAAATGGTTGCCATTAACTGTATCAAAGTACTGCCTTTTTAGTCTATACTTTTTAAGTGGCATGCAAAAAGTAAACTCTTCTGCTGCTGCGGGACCGTCAGGATCGCACAGTAATGACCTGACACAAGAACAAAAAACGAACAAAAAATGCAGTTTTCATTGCATAGACGCAGACTCTATGTTAATTCTTTTGAACTGTGGGACTACAAAACAGTCCATTTCATGGATTCTTCACTAAATATCTATTGCATTTTAAGTATCCCTTTCTAATTCCCCATTATCATTATTATTCAACTACTCCCACTCCAGACTAGAACTTTTTCATGGTTTTTGGTTGGAATCAGAAAAAAAGAAAATGTTTTTTTAGAAAAAAGGATTTTTTATTTGCATTATTTCGACATGAAACCTCCGAAAAAAGGGGAAATAAGTACCATTGTCATTTTGTACCATCATCATTAGACTTTTCATTTTCCACAAAAAAAGATACTTTTTTAGTTTCACCACAACCACCGCACCACGCTTTAGAGCACGGAAAGAAAGAGCCCTCATTCCTAAAAGATGATTACGGGGTACGGGAAAAAGTGAGAAAAACTCGTTTTTTCTATAATTTTGTATAATTCTTTAAAACTTAAAACCTTTTTTAAAATGGTTATGTGCTGTTGTTAAGCTTTGCACAGTTTTTCCTGTTCAGAAATAGAGAACTTTTGAAAAAATATTTACGTTCTTTCAAATGCGGATATTCCTAATGACTATTGTGTACCAAAAACGTAAAATATGTGCCTATGCCTTTAGACGAGAAGTCCAACAGGAATAAAAAGAAGTTGAGCTTTGAGTGCTATTAAGGATTCCATGGTGGTAGCTGGTGTAGCAATGTAATTGGTATAATTTTACATTAAGTAATGTAATGGGACACGAGTAATAAAATGTGACAGGGAAAGAAAAAAGTAGGGGATTTTGCGTCTTTTTTCTTACTTTTTTTCGGGACAAAGTTGTATCTGCGGGCATGAAAAAAATCTTGAAAATTGAATAGGAGCTATATGAAGTTGCATGAGCACATCTCATTTACTTGTTTTTAAGAGAATTTTGAAAATTAAACTATTTGCATGTGTACCAAAGTAAAAATTAAATGATTCGGGGTAGTTCATACGTGAAGATAAAAATACGTGCGCAAACTTTATTGCAATTGCAAAATTATTTTTTTTCGGTTTCCTTTCGGCTTTCCTTTGAGAGGACGATAACGTCACCTGTTTCTCAGTCACCTTATTTTGCAGCGGAAATGGTGTATTCATTGTACGGAAATTAGGTAGTCGATACCTTGTATTAAAACTGCTTGTTTTGAAAGTTTTATGAGTTCCACATTGTGGCGGAGTGTGGGAAATACAAGGAGCTCAATTCATGCTATTTAATCAGCATATGGAAGAGATAAAATAGATTTAAGCACGGATACGTCTACTCCGTTACCTTTATAACGTGAAGTAATTTCCGTTAGAAGAAATTAAGGTACAGGAAAGCGAAAAATGGGAATTATGTGACAGTTTCCGAATATAAAAATTGGGAGCGAACAAAATACGTCTCACTCTCAGTCAAGCGTGCTGCAAAAGCCGCATATGCCTACTGTGAAGACTAGCACGTGACGGAAGTAATTTTTTCTTCTTCTTTGAGGACGGGCTGAATCTGTCCCTTATTTTTTTCGTCTTAAGCCAGTTATATCATTCATCAGTTTCACTGGTTAATTCATGCACACCTACAGGAACGCCTACCCCTCTACCTATATAGTATGCATGGCAAGAAGTCTGGATTACACTTTTTCAAAAAATAATTTTTTCCCGTCATTATCATTTCCGCAGCCATTCAGAGCTACTAAAAATGAAGGAATTGAATTAAGCCTAGTTTTTTTCTTTTTTCTCTCCACTTCCACTTTCCACCCCAGCTAATTTAGACTGGCTTGAAATGGCTGATATGGGTAATGTTATGATGGTGATGATGTCTGAAAAATGAGTTTTCACGTTTTTTCCCGCTCAAATGAGCCTTTTCACCGTTGTTCCTTTTTTAATTCTTTTTTTCCTCCCTCCTTCTCCTGTTTTTCCTTGTTAATACCTCCTCCTCATCTTTCTCCGAAAAAAGCACGCTTATTAACTGCACTAAAAAAACTATTGTTTGCTGTAGTCTATGGCGCTCCATATCGCGCTCCCCTAGAAGTAACAACTGCTTATTTTCTCTCCGTCGTCATTGTCATCGTCAACTGTAATAAATCTTAAGATGGAGCTCTTTTTTATTTCCCTCAATGGGTAGTTGAATTAACGGGCTTTGAGGAGGAATTAATTTTTAATTAATGAAATTACATCGTCGCCGCTTTAATTGTGTTGTGCATTTTCCTCTTCTCAATGCCAATTTATTATTTAGATAAAAAGTTATCATTTATAAACGCAAATGACATTTCTTTCCAAAAAAAAGTTATTTTTGTGGGATCATGCAATTGAACTTGTCTTCTAAGAAAATTGTCTGTACTTTTTAATGTTCCGATGCAAACAGATGAGGTCACAATGACAGTAGTTAAGTTTAAGTGTAATATTTTTTAAAGCAATTTGAGAAACGTGAAACACTAAATAAAAGTTAAAGTGGGGAATGTGTTTACGTCACTTCGTGTTTGTATCCCATCCCAGTTGCTCTCTCCAGTAAAAAAAAGAACAGCCGTAGTCATTGCTTTTGTGTAGTTTTACTGGTATTACTAGTGCCATTACCGACTTCTGGAATGACTTTTTGGAAAAGCCCACACGCAACTAAAAAGCAAACAGAGTCGGGAGAGTAGGCAAGCGACAGGTTAGAAAGAGATAGGCGTGCTCTATACGCTCTCGTTAGGAATAGTTATAGGAATGAAACGGTGATATTTCCACCGCGTGCTCCACCCGCGTAGGTTAACAAGAAGAAAATATATGATAGTGCTCTCTGCTAACTGTGCTGTGGCACTTCCAAAGAACACATTCTAACTGTCTCATTTCCCTCTCCACTTTTTCCCTCTTCTCTGCTAGAAGGCAAGTTAAACCCTCTGGCTTTATTTCGTGTTCTTTTTTATTCTTCTTGATTCCTTCTGTTCCCCTGTCTTTCTCGCAATTTTTTCTGAAACTTTATATAGGTTTCTTTTTTCGGAGGCAATGAACAAATTGGGATATATTGTTGTAATGATGGCTCCCAAGAAAGGCGGAAAGGAATATGGGATGCGGTATGGTTTAAAGGTATTTTACATTTGCTCCTTGGGAGAAAAATAATGACTCTTATTGTAATAATCAAAAGATAGTGCACCGCTTTGGAATATGTCAGGAGTGTGCTTACACAGCGGTAGTACCTAAAAAAACGGCAGCTTTAGGAGGATGGAGCCAAAAGGTATTAAACTACACGGCCATGCTAGGAATTCAGATCAAACGGCGAAGGAAATTTCCAGACAGGTTTAATTTTTTGCTTCAGGAAGATGGTGGGATGGTGGCGTGCTATCGATGTAATATTGCCACTTCACCGCTTCCGAGAAAGACATTGGGAAGGGAAATGTGAAATGAAGACAATCACAATTATTATACGGGAGTCATCAGCAAGTCTAAGTTTTTATATTGCTTTTTCTGCATTTGCATTACGTCCGGGGTGTGAGCACTGTGAGAAAGGAGTGTGTGACTATGAGAGCGCACGGTTATGGGATCTTTTCCCGGTGAGTCTGGTTTGTTGTAAGAAGCTAAGCCTATTACTTCCGAGCAAGGTGACAAGAAAAAGCAGGAAAATTGTGAGCGGTACATTGCTCCATCTTTATTGCTACGATTGCAAATGTACTGCAATGAAAATGAGAGGGGATTTGGCGAAAAAGGTATACATATATTTCAGGTTGACTGGTTTGATTCAGATTGTAGCTGAACACGAAGGAAAATAGGGAAGCTGGAGGAGAGGAATGGTCGGAATGGAGTATGTAGAAGGGAAGTCTAGTGGGATCGTGAAACCTGTTATTTTTTATTAGGGGAGCTTCTTCCACGGTGTAATTACCATTATGAGTACAATTGTGATCTTGGAGGATAAGGGAAGTCAGCAGGGAAAGAGAAACGGGAAGGAGGTGATTCTGGCTACGTAGGAAGAACAAAAAGGCGGAAAAGGTCATGTTCATTAAAAGAATTTAGAGGGATTAAGTCCAAGAGGCAGAATGAATTTGCGGAGTGAGCGGAAGTGACAGCCGGATCAAGTTTTATGACGGTCCGGTATTAATTGCTTACCTTAAAATTTTCTGAAGCAGTTTTGCAGAAGGTGAGGTTTTCAATAAGTTTAGAAGAATGTGAGCAATTCATAACTAGTAATATGTGAATCAGCGCTAGTTCAAAGTATAGGGCTGCTCAAACCTACACTTATGCTAATGCGTACAAAATGGGCAAATTTCTTTTTTGTACATTTAAAAGAGGCTGACAGGAAGGCAAGAAAAAAATGATGAGGGGGAGGGGCAATCTAAAATTGATGTTTCCTCATTAACCACGTGTCATCACAGAAAAAATGAGATGACGGCAGTTTAGAGAAGACAATAATGGAATTTGATGCTTGTTTGATTGTTGGAATGGGAAATAGGGGAATATTCCAGGACCTACGCACGCCTTCCCAAACTGTCTGCAGTAAAGATTAGCTGGAAGGAGCAACAAAAGAGATGTCATTTTTTCTTTGGAAAGTAGATGAAAATTTCTGTGGTAAAAATGGAGAAAAAAGCTATTCCAGAATGGAACAGCTGTCATGTTACTTTCAGTTCCCATCTTCACTATATAAGTGCTCACTATTGCAGTGGATGGTGATGCTACAGGGAAAAAATTCTCCTCTCTCCTTCCATGATGAAGCTAATTGACTTTGAAATTTGATGTTTTAATTAAATTCGCATAAAAGTGAATTGGTGCATGGGAGGAATTAGAGGTCCATTTTTATTTCTAACGTGTTGAATAAATGAGGTAAAAGAGGATTTGATGTCACATCAGAGAGAGAAAGAAAGAGAGAGGACGGGAGTAAAGATGAGACTTACTCTCTCCTCTAATGAAAATGAACGGTGATGGCTGTGTGTGCAACTGCGGTTTTTTTGGGTACTGTTCTCCCTCAGCTTTTACAGGATGATGATGATGGCGATGGGATGGTGGTCTACAATTAATTTACGTGGTCTTTTTCATGATGAGTCTGATAGCGCTTTTTTCCCTATCTCCTTGAGACCATTTTTATTGCAGATTTTTGGGCTAAAGCACTTGGAAAAATGGATGAGAAATTCGGTCTTCTCTAAATTACCAGCCTTGTGCATTCCCTGTCAGGAAAAAACCACACAGTGGATGGAAAACAAAAATGTAATTTTCTTCCTTTGGCTTTGGCTTTTCCCCTGGAAAATAAAGTTGTCTCTGGGTTTGACAAAAAAATAAAGAAACTTTCAGACACAGACGGCATCGCATCACATTGCTAACTTGGGTTTTTTGATATGGGAATAAAGTTTGATTCCGTAAGTTAACCTGTGAGTGGAATGGGCTGGGAATAAAAAGCTAAAATGTTGGATAGAAACGAGCTTTTCTAACTGCTACTAAAACGGCTAGTGTAAGTCATCAAGAGAGAGGGAGAGGAGGGACACGTTTGCCTTTTTCTACAGTAAATTTAATTACAGGCTAGATGCAATATGGCTCAGCTTTTTTTCTCAGATGATCACTTTCCTTACGAACTTTATTACACCCACTTCAGAGAAAAGTGAAAAAGGCTTGGAATTGTTTTTATGTGGTGTAAGCTAGCCATAAAGAATCTGTAACTTGAAGTAATGTGTTACCATTAGACGTCGGTAAAATAATAAAATAATTTGAGATGCATATTTAATTAAACAGGTGAATAAACTTTGTAGAATTTCGATTGCCCAAGCGCAGTGTTAAAAATGGAGCGACACCAATTAGGCTGTCAATGTTTAGGTATATGTAATCAAAAAAAATATTTTTACTTGCAATTCGGTTACATGAAATTGTAGAATTTCAGGAATATTTTACCCTCTTCATAAATGTTGCATAATACTGAATACCTATATGTGAATATCACTGTGACTTTTCCTGCCGCTACAGTGGCTATTGTCATTCCTAGCATTCCAAAAGTGAGCAAACGCGCTTCATATATTCCTTTCTCACTGCGATAAAGTACTAAAATTGGAGTAAATCTGATGCAAGAGAGGCTTGGAAAATGTATCCAAAAACTGCTGTGTAGTTGGAGGTTGGAGATAATAAAAAACAGAAATATTATTATGCATACTAAATAATATTGAGAAGGGGCCAGAGAGAAAGGAGGCAGGCCAGGG
>JAHZND010003469.1:0-13263 GCA_027744115.1 Acrocyrtus sp. NNG-2020 | reverse complement strand
CTAATGTATTATTTTTAGTGATAAGAAAGCCGATATAGAACATTGGTATATTCAGCCTCTCCTCAAGTCATTTAAAAAAACGTTTTCCAATAGTTGATAGTAATTATCTACTTACATTAAATAAGTGTACAGAAAATATCTCTCTCAATTTCTTCGGTAACAAACATCGAAATTCCATTCTGTAAATGTTAGTCATTCCAAACATCCATAGAATACAGTGAGAACTCAAGGAGCAACATTTAAAAATGCGGGTAATGAAAGTGACACCGCCAGAAAAAGTTTTTTCGAGGGTAGGTACTCTAAAAGTATTTAAATGTGAGATTATGTTTTAGGACTTTTCGTACGTTACGTTTTAGTATTACCCACATGGTCAGCCTCATGACAGTGTAGTCAGTGTGCATTTCCTTGTTAAGTATTACAACTTAAAAGCGTTTGTGGGTCGGACTACTGGACATAAAGTGTGTCTTATTTTTCTGTAAGGGAGAGCACAGAAAAGTACTTCTGCGAAGTTTGTTTTGTTTTATGTATTTGAGGACGGCGTCAATTATATCATGTTTTACATTATTCGATATATGGTCTACGTTTAAAAAAAAATACCTATTTTAAGTTTTACTTAGTTGTGTATGGATAGAATAAAAAAATTTAACTAAAAATGTTATAAAGTACTGTTTTAGAATTATACGCTAAAAATTGTTAAGACTATTGCCTTTTAAGAATATTATCGCTGCTAATTAAATTATCGGAGTGCTGCTACTCTGAACAATGTCCACAACATGGTAATTATAGCGTCCGTCCAGACTTGCGAGGATTAAATTTGGCAGTAGTCCACGGAGGATTCCTTTTTGCGAGGAAGCATTTGCGAGTGCTGCCAAGCTAACAGTGAGAAGAAAATGTAATGTGAACCTGGAAATTATATTGAAAGACAAATAAAGCTGTAATTCTACTTTTAATATTCCCGTCCGTTCACTGTCTCGCTCAATTTCCATGAAATGCTCATCTCAACAGTCATAGAACAAAAGGAACCGTCACGCTCTAATTTCCTTTTCTGCACAGTCACACCAACTGTTACAGGCTTTTCATCAAAACGATAATAAAAAATTTATTCTCATCCGTGTGCAGCAGTTTGGTTTTTTGCATGCGCCCGTCCGGGGAAAAGGTAGAAGTTGATAGTTGAGTGGCATATGCACTCCGGAAGTGCCGATACTTGAAAAATTGCTACTCCAGTCAGGTCTCTAGCGGCCTCCGAGGAAACTCTTCTTTCACTCCGGAACGCTTTTTTCCAATTTCTCCCCGCAACTATTTTTCTCCTCATGTTTCCTGCCAGAGTTCACTTATGAAGAAAGCTGTTGTTTTATATTTTTTACTAGTTCACTTTCGCTTCCAGCGTTTTTGACTATTAGCATTTGTCGTCAAATATTCATTGCATGTCCCATCGAATTCACATCCAAGAAAATAAAATAAATTGGAGTTTTCAGGCATTTTGCCTTTCCCTTCCACACACCACTGCCACCTTTTAGGTATGCACACCTCCGTTTCTTTCACAGTGGAAAGCGGAATAAGCATCGTATCGTCGGCAGTTGCATTTTGTCTATTTGCCAACGAAAGGATCCGATCCACCTTCTGGATGGAAAGTAGGGATAGGCCGTTGGGCCGTGAGAGGGAAGTCGATGCCCGACCCAGACAGTGTGTGTGTATGCGTGTTTTTTTCGGGAAGCTAAGAAAAAAAATGTGTGGAGCAGGAGTAGTAGTAACGCTAAGAACAGAGCGATAGTGAGAGAAACGACAAAGTTCAAAGCCCTCACACTCCATCCAAGCACTCTTTTCACTTCTTCTCTCCTATCGCTGCATGGCTGCATGGCTTCCAACACGGGACGAGCATCGTGGATTTCCAATTCCAACTTTCACGGAGAGTTGTACTCTACTTGGAACAAAAACAGTTCTTTCCCTACTCATTTCCCGTGCACTCTGTGGTGTCTGTGTGTCTATTGTATGCCTACCCGAGTTGTAGTTTTTTGTGTGTGCTCACATGAGTCTTGCCAATACGGAGGGAATGCGAGTGCAGCCTCACTTTTTGAGAAAAGAGAAAAGAAATTGGAGGCATTCCTCCTCTATGTTCTCTAAGCGGACTGACTCACTCGCATATTCATTCCGTAACATTATCCGTTTTTTTTCTGGAATTGATTTCCCGGGTTCCCTCAGCCTCCCTCGTCAGTCGGAGACCTATGTTGGTCCGTTCCAGTAGGAAAATTAGTGTCTGTCTGGAGGTCTGCTGCTGACAACGTGTTGCTACCGTGCTGGCTTCTCTTTCCATCTCTTTCATATTAAATCCTCCATCAGTCAGGATTCAGCATCATCACAGCTATTATCATTTGCTGAAAGTGAGTTTAAGTTTGGAATGAGTGTGCTCCCGGAGAACAAAAAAAGTTTAATGCTTTCACTCAAGTCCCCACTTTTCATATCCTTTTAGCTTAGCAAATTTTTTTTCTGTTCTCAACAAAATAAATATCTGCAATAAAACTGAGAAAAGTCTCATTCCCCCAGAAAACAGAGAACTATCTTTAAATTTTTAACTTGCAAACTATAAATTGCAAAAAAAAAGTTTACAATAAGAATGGGAAGATAGTACAAAGCCCATTGCATTGGCTGAGAAGACAGCGCTTTTGAGAAAGGACGAGAGGGATGCGGTGCATTGTGGGAAGAAATTGGATTAGAACCTAGCTTCAGTTTTTCAGCGAGGAAGTGCACAGCAAAGGAAAAAAAGTGACGGTAAACTGGAAGATTGTTGGACTTGGTCGGGATACAACATCTCCAGATTTTAGAGAGTGGTGCAGTACACCAGAATATTTCCCTTTTTCTTACGATTTTGCTCTTCCTTCTCTGCAATCTACACAACTGTCAGTGCTTCTTTTCGAGTGTGTGGCTCTCCCGCTGTCTCTGGATACTCTACCATAATTACCTTTCTGGTAAGCTATAAAAAAAGGAGCCTATATCTTTCTCTCCTTTAACCTCCTCACGGTCTACACACTTTTTTTCCTGAAAGTATCCCTATAAGAAGATTTTTTTCTAGTAATGCATATTATTGACCTATTTTCACACTTTTCCCCTTCTTCCTCAAGATTTTTTGTCTGGCGTGGTGGACGCATCCATATAAATAGACTGTTTTCCCCCTTTTTGCTTCCGTTTTCGGCGGAGTCATCATATATCCCGAGTTCGAGTATTGTATGAGAGTGGTGGTTGGTGGCCACTAATAGGCAATCCAATAATATGATATCGATAGCGCCTCTTTTTTTATCAACAACGTCATTTACTTTCTGACGGAGAGTATGTATTTCCCCGATTTATGAGTGTTTGGGCTCTCCTTCTTTCTTTATCTGGTCCCACATGGTCTCTCCAAAATACATATTTTTTTCGTACGTATTCATTTCACATTTTCTGTCTGGTCGCAAAAGTCGTAGTACACGCTCGAGTAGGTATATGGAAGCTAACACCAAATGTAAACGGTGATCTTTTTTTCTGTTTGTTTACTCAAGGTTTGTACAATTTTTTTTGTGCTACATTCTACACGAGATGTTCGTGGCTGAGAAAGATAAAAAATAGAAGCGGGATGAATATAGACCATTCATGAGCGGAGAGAAAAAAAAGGCTAGCAGGCAAAGAGTTTTGTTGTACGTGCCATTTGGAAATGTAGGCTTTTCAGGCAATTTTTACAGGGAAATTGTTTTCAAAGTGCGTAACCTATCGTAAGATTACGGTTATTGAGGAAGAATGGATGTAGCCATTCTCTTTTTATGGACAGTTCCCACATTACTCTTTATTCTCTCTGCTTCATGTCGGTTTGTTTTCCTTGGCGGGGAAAATTATTTTGCAGGGAACTGAACGAAAAATTTTTGTGAGAGATAGATCTACGAAGGATCTGTTGGGACTAGGAGAGAACGGGAAATTAAAGCAGGGATTTTCCCCAAATTCATGCACTCATTAATTTAAAGGCAGGAGAGATTAAGACAGGATGCTTCATTAAGCCCCTGGGAATATTACCTGCGAGCTTATATTGACTGTAATTGCCAAACGAAGATGTATACCTACGTACTGCAAATAACAAGAGTTCAGAGAAGTTGATCCATCGGTCTAGAGAGTAACTACCCAAAAAAGAGACTCCAGAGCATTATTTGGCTTTCTCTGTAAAAAAATATTGAGGGGAGATTTCCATCACGGCATTTTACATTTTAACAGTCATTACAAAGGGAAATGTCCTTTTTACAATAAGCCGGAGGATATACATACCGTAAAAAATGGAGCATGGTCTTTGCATGTCATTGTGAGTTGTAAAAGCGTAAACAAAGGAAAATGCCCACATTGCTATAGCCAACTTTACCAGCAAATTCGTTGTTTTAAATATTTCATTCGAGTCAAATCTACTCACGCTACAAGAGTGAGCTGGTAAATAAAATGCATTTTAATGAGTAGCCTCGTTCCTGCAGCATTTCTCATATATTCCTCTAGTCACAACGGAAGCGGAAGTCCAGAGCTACACCTATAATTATTTTACCTTGAAGGGTCGTTAGGAAGTTAGGAACATACACCTAAGTTTTCCAGGAGCGTAAGTTTTCCAAGCCTGTAATGATAAAGTGGAACCTGCCACATTTCCCCATGTCGTGTGGTTTTCGCTTGCTTGCAAACCGTTATAGGTAGTGCGTTGACTTTTGCAGCAACTGAAATTAAAATACGCCACAGTTTTATTCCTTCACGTAGGTAAATATGAGCATCTCGGAAATTCATAGCTTTTCCTCAAGTATTAACCCAGAACTGTTTCTGCAAGCTGCGCTCACACATTTCCTGCTCCTCGGTTTATTCTTCTCGTTTAACTTTCTCTTTCCAGACTTCCTAGAAAATACTGATCGAGGGAAAGCTTTACTCACTCCAGCAAAAAGAAGAGAAAAGTTGTTATATGACGCGATGTTTTATTTACAGCCTTCTGATAACACTTCCACACTTCCATCCTTTTTATAGAAGGTGGAGAGTGAGGGGAAGGGAGATAGCGGAGTTAAAGCGACTTTCACTCCAGGGCTTGATCTTCCGTGGCAGCTGCCAATAAAGAAGTGCGAACAAAAGTTACTTACTCCCTGTAAATAACTAATAACTAAAAATAAGTATGAAGGCAACTTTTCTCTTCTATAGCGCCACGCGTGTGCACTGCTACTGCTCCAGGAAGCATATATAAAACTGTATACAAAAACCCGTAAAAAAGTTCTTTTGGTGGATATTGCATTCACAGCATTAAGAGCTGAGATGACTGACATTCTCAAATAAATGTCTAGAAATAACTGAAATAAGAACGACTGTCTGCATTTTAGTAGCAGCTCTTAAAGTCTCAGATGGTTGTAGGACTTTTTTGCAGTTCCTTTTTGGGAAATGATGAGTGGTGTGGGGTCCTCTCTTCAAAAAAAGTATTTTTTATTGTTTTTCTGCTCTTCTGTCCGATATTTAAAAAGCAGAGAAGAATTCAAAGGACTGCCAAAAGAAGAAGAGTGCCAGCCAAGGATAAAACTGTAGGAGTGTACTTGACGGGGTAGAGTGGAGACTGGAAGTGATTGAAATGAGGAGGAAAAGTCTGCGTCTCCTCCCAAATAAATTTTGTTTTATAATGCACATAAATAAATAGGAAAAACAAGTTTAGCTTGGCTTCCTTCTTTATGACAATTCATTTGTACTGATTTGAATATCATTGGAAGTGGAATGGAAACGGTAGTATTTTGGAAGAGACAGCCAAACATGTCCCGCTCCATGTGAGTGTTTGTATTGTGAGCGGTGCTGAATAGAAAAAAGATATATTTTTTAAAGAGATTTTTATTGTGTATGTGTGTACCTCCTGCTCCTTTCGGTTTAATGGGATTCCTCTTTTGTTCGGATATTCTTTTGTGAGGGAAACAGGATTTTCTTGGTGGAATGGGATTGCATGGAGAAAAAGAGAAAGAGGAAGGAAAGCTTTTTTCCTCGTTTCGTTTTTTATGCCCGCACACTTCGTTTACTTTACGTTCCTCCGTTTTTTATTTACTTGCTAAAGCTGCAGAAAAAACTAAAGAAAAAAATGCTAATGCGTATTCCATCATCAGAAATAAAAAAGGGGATTTATCCTTTGAAGTTGGAGTTTTGTCTATGGACCGCCTAAGTAGGTACACAGAGTGATGTTTGCTGTGTCGTTGTTGGCATTTAACAGAAATATTATTTTTCTGGGGTTTGCGTGAAACGTCAAGAGCGAGATCAATCACGCTTACTCATGTTTACACGATTTCCAGAGAAGGAAAGATTGCTGGAGAGAACTGGTTGTGGCTTTTAGTGTGTAGCCACAGTCATATATTTCCTGATAGTCAGCACTTTCCAGGGTAGGCATTCTTGAGTGACTTGGGAAGTAACTGAGTTGGTAAAAAGCAGCAGACCAAGTAAAATATGGTTTTGTGCTGTGTAACTTGACAATAATTAAATTAAGTTATGCGTAAATTGGACGAGAGCTTGAAGGACTTGTGCGGGTCTTTAGTCTTGTGCCAAATTTTCTGACACATTTTCGGTAAAAATGTGCGTGCCTCTTCTGACTTGCGAAAGTAACGTCCGATCAGATTAGAAACTCCCTTCATGAAAACATTACAACTACTTTAGTCGCCACTAATTGAACCCGTTTTATGTCTTTAGTGCTTTCATGCCTAGTCGATGTTTTACCTTGAGCTTGTCAAGTCCGCTCGGGACTAATTTCTTCCGAAATTGGCATTGAAATTGAAAGGTTCCAAATCTGACTTGCGAAAGTAACGTCCGATCAGATTAGAAACTCCCTTCATGAAAACATTACAACTACTTTAGCCGCCACTAATTGAACCCGTTTTATGTCTTTAGTGCTTTCATGCCTAGTCGATGTTTTTACCTTGAGCTTGTCAAGTCCGCTCGGGACTAATTTCTTCCGAAATTGGCATTGAAATTGAAAGGTTCCAAAGTCAACACTGACACAAAACGTCCATTTCACCCTATACTCCGATAAAGTCATGCATAATAAACAAGCACTGTTAGCTTACGACTTTAACTTGAGACTAGTTCTCCCACATTATTACCAGATAGTAATTATGTGACATTAACTTCTCCCTCAGTGCCCATACCCATCCACCCTCCACTTTCCTTGAAGCAGTTTTCCATTCCACTCTCTCCATCCCCATTTTTTTCCCTTTTCACTTCATTTGATTCCATCAGAAAAGAAAACTTTTAATGCGTTTTTATTTCCCGGCTGGATATCTCCTTTTTTCCCAACCAGATTTATTCTGTCTGTATGAAACCGAAATAACCATAAAACAAATGGCTACTTAAGCTTAGCTCCTTGACTGCTTCTGGATCCACAGTCGTGTAGTCGTGTATCCATTTTTGTGCCCGCTCTATCCTCTCCTATTACACCATCTTCCCATCACATATCAACTATCACATCACATTACCATTACACTTTTCTTTTTTTTTGTTTTCCTTCCCAGTCCCACTCCTCCGCGCACATACACTGTAAACATTTAGCGGAAAGTAATGGCACCGGAGTAATAACGGTAATAAGGAGCAGACGCCAATTTTTCCCGGCTGGATATTAGGAAGGGAGGCTCATACAAAGTGGTTCATTTTCCGTCATGTTATGACTTTTCTGCTTTCTCGTATCCACTTCAAGGCATATTTTCCCATTAGATTCTCCCGTAAGATTGCGTAACTGAACTAGAACTAGACGGAGACGGAGCAAACTATATAATATATGCTCCCATGTGACTGCCCTGCATATTCCTTCATTTCCCGAAGAGGAGACACGTCATAATTCCAACTGCACACACTCTTTTTTACCACGGCAGGAGGGAAACAACCTCTGGAACACGTTACGACTAGGACATACTCATACTCACCCCGCGGAAGGTGTACATAAATATTTTTTAAAGATTTTTTGTTGAGAAGAATGCCACGCTTTTTCCCAATTTTTTCCTGTTATTATGGAGTAACTATGCTGGAAGCCTATTGTCTCCTTTTCCCACGGACTTAACTCAATAAAAGGTACAAAGGAATAGACTCCTTTCTGAAAATTATTGNGAAGCCTATTGTCTCCTTTTCCCACGGACTTAACTCAATAAAAGGTACAAAGGAATAGACTCCTTTCTGAAAATTATTGGAGGCATTATGACTAATGCACACCCACCGAGAGAGAACATGACAGGGCACGGAAGGAGAGAGCTGGCAAGACAGTAAATAATGAGGGTTGGCTATGCTTCGTGCTTTCACTTTTTTCCAGTTATATTGGCTCGAAATTTCGTGGAGCGATTTCTTCTTTTGAAAACTATTCATGTGTGCTCCAATAATTTTTAAAGCTGCTTTCTAGGCACTGCAACGATACAACAACTCATTCCAGACATTTCCAGGAATTTTTTTTGGAGATGGAGGAAAAAAAGTTTCCTAGTTTGGAAATGAAAACTTAGTTGGATGGAGTAGGAGAGAAAGGAACTGAAAACTCTTTCTAGGAATACCTACAAGTTGTGCCTTTGTGCCTTAAAATTAGAGTGACAAGTATATTTTCGTATATGTATCGGATAAACTTAGGGAGTTGGAGTTGGTGCGTTACGGTTACGTAAGCCTTCCAGCAATAGCAATTGATGTTTGGCTACACTGTCACGTATCATCCTTTCGATTTCTCATTGTCATACGAAAATGGGGGGTTCTGTGAGATGGAGCATATAGCACGAACTCCGGAGGACATCGCGATTCGTGTTCTTCTGTTCCTACGTCTAAGCTGATTACTACTCTCCGAAAAGAGAAGTAACTCCGCGATCGACACTGTGGCTGTAGATGAGCTAGATAAAGTTGGGTTTGTTGGTTGAGCTCTTCTCCCCACAAAAATAGCATTTTTAAGAGGATATGAATCTGAAAAGGAGTTTTTGTTTGAGCGCACATTTCTAAGACAGTTTTTCATGCTCGTGTCACGTCAATTTTATTCGATTGAGCATATACTCATGCTTTCTGGGGTGAAAATAACTCTATCAAAAACATAATTTTTTCCAAGTCACAACCACAGACTGAGATTTTCAGAATTTTCCCATCGTTCCCTGGTGTGAAAAAGAGCACGTAGCTTGTAATGATGCGCGTGCATAAAAAAACGAACTGCAATATTCCCCGCAGCAGTATTCCCTTTGAATAATTTGGAGGCACATTTGCGGCTAAAAAACTGGAGTTTCTCTCCATCCCTAGTTAAATTAATGCTGAGACCACAGCCAAAAGAAATAAGTTGGTGCTCAGCCGCTAAACTTTTTTTTCCTTTCCATAAATAAATTATTTCAAGTAAAAAAACTCTGTTTCCTCTGTATTCCCAGCAGAAGTGCCGTTTTCGTTTCTGTGCATCGAGTTACATGTTAAAAATCATAAAAAAACTTTCCAATCCAGTTCCTGAACCTTCAGCCATGGTTCGAAGAGCATAGCTACAAACTACAGACACACTCAATCCGTTTATTTTTTTACCGGAGAAGGTGCGTGCTAGCGTAGTTCAAGGTAATTCTAATGCAACGGGACTTAGATGGATGAAGCCCACCTAGAGAGAAAATCAATACTTTTTTTTTAGGTTTCCGGAAAGCAAAAGCACATTTCTGTTTATGATGAGCAATGGAGAATTGTGAGTGCTGCATACGCAGTTCTGTCGGAACTTCTTTCCACTTCATAGCTCCATTACAAATAGCACCAATTTCTTATATTGTTCCAAGTATTTAAATCCATTTCATTTCATCCCAAAAAAGTGTTCTTTTGTCCGATGGTGAAAGGCAAAAAATATATAAATTTCCTTTCATTTCAAGCACTTTTCATATCTCATCCTAACCCCTTTTTCCTTTTTTTTCTTGACAGGACACAAAAAAATGTAAAATGGGACTGGTATTAAATGGAATACATGCATAACCAATTTATATGTCAGCACCAGCAGTTACCCTTTCTCAAATTCCACTACTTCTTTCCACTTCATAGCTCCATTACAAATAGCACCAATTTCTTATATTGTTCCAAGTATTTAAATCCATTTCATTTCATCCCAAAAATGTGTTCTTTTGTCCGATGGTGAAAGGCAAAAAAATATAGAAATTTCCTTTCATTCGAAGCACTTTACATATCTCATCCTAACCCCTTTTCCTTTTTTTCTTGACAGGACACGTAAAAGTGTAGAATGGGACTGGTATTAAATGGAATACATGCATAACCAATTTATATGTCAGCACCAGCAGTTACCCTTTCTCAAATTCCACATTTCTCCTACTATATTTCCCATTTTCATTTTTCAATTCTCCATTTCGGAAATAAAAGGAGGTTGAGAAAGGTATTGCATTTCAGGCAGGGAAAATAAGAAGTTGTTTTTCCCCTGCCACTTCATTTATCACGACACGAGAGCCAGCACTATTTTTTGGGATTGTTTGTGCACAGCATGGGAACAGTAGAATGGATATTTCGGGTGTGTACTGTGCACTCCCATTTCATCCCAAGCTGAAACAATTTTACTATAGGCAGAAAAGAGGTTTTTTTGTGCTCATCTCGCAATTCCTTGGCATCTTCTCTCGCACGCATTGCGAAATTGAAGTCTCCCGTGTCACCTAAAGGAAACTAATGTATCCTTTCTCCCAATCTATTAAGCTGTTTCCTTCGTAGCGAGTTTCCCTACTGTAATGGCAGGCCATTTTTGCTCCCGGAGATCAGAGCAAACAACGTCTTTGTTTACCTTTGGTGGGTGCTCAGCGCTCAACTCCAATCTATTTTTTTCTTCATTACTGAAATCCACTTGGGACTGGGAGTAGGCTTCTGAATAATGCTTACTTTTAGGTAGGCATATAGGCATGTATGCGTGCACATTATAAAAAAATATTTTTCAGCTTCGGCTTGGCGAACGGGATCATCGCAGCCACATCCACGACGGGGTTAGGATAACGTTACATCCCCAATAAAAGGAAAAATCATTGGGATGTGTTTTAGGGAGATTTACGAATTCCTCAGAAAGCTGGGATGGAAAGGGTTCTCTTTTCTCTTTGAAAAAGTACTTTTGTAGCAGGACACAAAATAAAAGAAAGGAGAAGCTTTCAACTTCATCCTAGCGAGAAGAATAACGCGGGGAGTGGAAGGAGTAAATGAGGAGAAGTCTTGCTTTCCCCTGCAGCATCATCAGATTCTTTGGTGGGAGGCAGATAGCGGAAAGTGTATTTTCTGCTTGACTCGCAACTCGAAATAGCGAAAAGAGAAGAGTGTGTGTGCGAGTGAGATGAGTCACTCTCCGCACACTTGCTGCTCTGGAAAACTGTAAAAGAATCTGGATGGTTTCGAGTTGACTGGTGGAAAAAAAATAAAATGCATAATATATCCAGCTCCAGCAGGCTGTTACCAGTTTACAGACTTTAGTGGTAGTGATCCATAGCGTGGCACCTTTCCTCCTCCTTCTTCCATGTCCCTACTCGCTCTCTGTCAAAGAGATATTGCAGCCATTTCTTTCTCTTTAGGGGGATCCTTCAGCAGCATATAGATTAGTTAAAGTGACTAGCAAGAAGAGAAAATTCCACTTCCCTGGGTGCGCAACCAGAGAAAGAAATTTTCAATTAAGATATTTTCCACCCGCCAAGCTAAAGGACATCTGCTGAATCGCAGTTATCAGATCTTGTCCTATATCGGTAGACTAGAGAGGTACTAGCAAAAGTTACTAGTTCTACAAGCAACCATTTTTTTTTCTTTTGTATTCCTCTCGTATTTCAGCCCCTCTCCGGGCTCTGGTCACAGTTTAATATAATAGGCTCATTTATTTGTCATCCTCTTAAGATCCATATCTTATTGCAGTCGTGTAGTCAAAGTTGTAACGTACACCATTTACCCTTTTGCCGAATAAAAAAAAGCTATGGAGTGCTATTTTTTAAGGATGCGCCTCACAGCCATCCTAAACCAAGTCCAGATCCGGACATAGCTTCTTTGCCCATGTCATTACGTGCTTTAATGTGATAAGCGGGATTTATCCACACTCTCTTTAATTAAATTCTGTAGTCATCACGAGCTGTCTTAGCTGTCTGTAATTTCTCCTAATTTTATTCTCCGTATAAATGCGCTTCCGTGCTATTTTAGGGGAAGCTCAGATTTTCCTCTACAGAAATAGGAAATAGAAGTACTCTTACTCCAGGGAAGTTAAATGAAATGGAAAGTGTGGAGGAAGGAGCTGCTATTTCCAGCTAATTGAAAATGATCTGAACTGATTTACGAGATAAAATTGCTATGCGTGGAATATGCGTGGGCTCCGGGGAGTCGTAAATAAATAGTGGAGAGGAAAAAGTGTGAAGCGACTCGAGAGAAAACACAGATTTTACTACGAAAGGCAGTGGGAGGGATAGGAAGTGTGGAGAAAATGTAGACTGCCCTTGCTGATGATGATGCATTTCACTAGCGTCGTCATCAGCAAACGCATAAAAGCAGCTTGGTGAAGATAATGGAATGAAACGCAGGAAATGAGTAATGCGAAGTCTGCACTATTACCCAGCCGCATTATTTATGAGCAAGGTCAAGCTAAGTAATCAATTATCAACACCACTGAACTGTACAAAATTCTAGCACAGCGGTTTTTCAAATATGCTCCCCTTACTGATAAAGATGAAAATTTAATGAAATGGAAGAGCACTTCTCTCTTGAAAATGGTTTTGAATGGAACTCGGAATGCCAGATGAAGAAAAGTGCTAAACTCGCCATTAAAGCACGGTCCATGGCTCACAGTCAATATTCTTCCGAATCGATGAGCTGCTGCGATTGTGATCATTTTTAACAGAAAAAGAAAAGTTTTCTTAGATAAACTTCTTCAGTGAGATTCTTAATCGCATTCAATTAAAATGATAAAGAGGTTCAAACTCTGCATTGACACATAACAGTTAGCGCAGTGCAATTAATTGATGGCACAGTTAATTGTTTAAAATTACAATAAACTGTGGGAAAACAGTGAAAATTGATTCTGAGTTAATGGCTAGAAGAAAAGCAGTGAGAATATTTACAACAGGCACACCGTACACCGTACTCCAATGTAATTGGCATTTTAATAGCCCATTAAATGAAATTGCGACAGTTTCTTTCTCTCTGTCTATATTCACCACTGATGAAAATCGTCAGAGTTTCCATAGATTGGATGCTTCATGGTACATTGGTAGAAACTGCTGTAGGAAATGCACATAGAGAAAACCGTCGTTATCTTCATACCTACTGGCAAGTTTGGTTATTTTCAGC
>JAHZND010003468.1:0-13309 GCA_027744115.1 Acrocyrtus sp. NNG-2020 | reverse complement strand
CAGAGCAGCCATCTTCAGTCTTCGCGAATTTCATTTCACCCTTTGAAAGAATAAGTGTCACTGCAAACTGATCTCATGCCCATTGGCAATGATGCAAATGGTCAAATTAAAAGTCGCATATCCGAGCTGCGCTCATTTCTCCCACCCGTCACTCTAAATTTTGCACGCTTTTATTTTTTTAAACGCAATTTTCTTCCCTGTTCCGTTTCTTCTCTGAACAAAAAAAACATTTATCGGAACGATAAGGATAAGGAGTCATTCGCAATGATGACCCAATTGCCAATAATAGTCATTAAGAATAGTATGCCATTTGCTCATCCTCATCTCATCTCTTTTTTTCCTATTCTCGAATCTCAACTGTCTACGCAGACCAAAAGCTCCATTCTTCTTTGGTTGTTGCACCTCCGGCAATTTCCTTTTATGCGAGCTCTTTTTCAGCTTTAACTTTAAAGAATAGGAAAATAATCGTTAGCCGTAAAGACAACTCGGATCATTTGGGATCAATACGTTATAATATCTCATCTGAACCGCAGCGTAGCCGTACACAGCGGACCTTCTGCTCACAGCATGCTCCTCAAATATGCAATAGTAAAGTAGGATGGGGTTGATCGCCTTTACGACTCCAATTTACGAATTGTTTTCATTCCGCCAGCGTATAAAATGGCTCAATGATCATCAAAACACAAGGCACAAGAAAAAAAGATTGAAACTGAAAGGATCTATCTCGCAGAATTAAGAATGGGTGTATTCCTCCCCATTTGATAGAAAATAGCAGATGGAACAATACAATGAAATGTACCATGTCAATAACACCAAAAACTCCTTTTTTGATACGGAATGAGGAAAATCAGAAGAAAATTCAGGAGATAGAAACGGCAACGACATCACAAACATAAAGGCAAAATGTCAATTTTAACGATAGTAATCTTCCCCCAGTTGGATGAGGCGATTTAGAGTAGAGGATAATAATAGATGAAGGGAATCGTAGTCATCAACAATGGCAATGAAAATGAATACGCATGAAAATGCGTGAATAACTCCCAAAAATTATTTTCTCGCGTTCTTCCTCAAAACGCGCTTGGAGCTGAGGTATGCGTGATTTAATATTTCATGCTTTCCCGATATTAATAACCTCTGAAGCTTGTACCATTTTTTTACTGCTGATGACAGAACTGATTTACGCATGCATGCTTCTTCTGTGATAAAAAAATTGACATGTACTTTTCAGATTATGCATTGGAAATGAAAGTGTTACGAATAAATAATCTCGAAAATGGAAATTGCAATTTTCAGTAAAAATATATATAGCAGGGGAAGGTGCGCCATTTTTATAAGGTTAATCGTCTCCCTCCACCCTCCCAAAAGTATGAAAAGCTGTGATCTGTTCGCGTCATCTTGAAATTGCTTTTTCTAATGCCAAGAATATTTTTATTCGGGAGAAAAATGGAAGCGATAGTGGTAAATAGAAAAAAGGGTAAATCCGGGCTTTACTTCAACTTCCCCACAATAAAAATAAATATCCTTTTCCGTCATAACAAAAAAAATATTCTGTCTAGAGGGGAATCGAAATAACGATACTAAAACACCTCTTTCCCCCTAAAATGGTCGTGATCGAAATGGCCATTTTGTACAAATTGTTATACATTTTTTGTTTTTACTTTTTCACACATTTCTGCACAAAGTTGTATGCGACATGACATAACCATAAACGCCCTTTTTTCCCTTCACTGACGTTTTGATTTCTTCACTTTGTCATGCATTGTTATAGCACTGTATGCAAAAAAAGATGGGGTGAGATTGCACGAGAAAGTTGCTATTTTTATTAGTGCTGCTGACTATTGAGTGCAGTAAAATACGGGGCGTTATATAAAAAATATGAGTGTTTTTCACAAATTGCGATAAAGCCGACCTTAGCCTCTTCCTACTCTCCCTCCTATTTTAGGTGAATTTGTATTTATCCCTTTTTTCCCACCACCAATTTTCAGATATGAAGGGAGCAAATCTTGCAGAAAAACAGGAAATTCCTTCACTGTGCTTTCAACAGCACTGCAATTTACTGATAGACTAGGCCGTGGCAAATGGAATGGAATGCTACACATTTTTTTCGCCTTCATTGGGTCGCATCATCATCATCAGCCCACAGCCCACCTCAGTATTTTTTTTTTACTTTTTCGACAAGCAGCCTTTTCCTGAGAATGACGGAAGTTGGGAAAAAGCAGTAAAAAAGGGAAGTACAGTGTTTGCGCTTTATGTTCACGTGTTTATTCAGTTGGGAGAAAACAGGAAAAGGGTAAATAAAACGAAAGTATGAAATAAAACACAAAGTTTGCATTTTGAGCCTTGAGCCTTTTTACTTTTTGTGATCAGTTCCGTCTGTGTTTAGTTGTCCAAGTTTAGATAAGCTCCCGAGGATATATATTTTTTTAAATAAAAAGTTGGTTGGTGTTTTTAAAGTGGGAATAAGTTTTTATTTGCATAGGTAATGCACACCACCGGAGGGTGGAGGTGGAGGGGCCTGCTCCGTTCCTTTTTGATCTAATTCAGAGAGTGGAGCGGCTGGGAAAACTGGGAACGGAAGGGGAGAAAAAATTGTTTTCACTAAAAATAAAAATGATAGGCATCCCAAGGAGTGAGTGGAGAACGGAGAAGTTTTTTTTCATGCTTAAGGCAACCCGGTGACGGTGACACTAATGGACTCTCTGCAGAGCGCAGAGAGAAAAAGAGCCCTTCATTTTCCATTCAAATATGGGAAGCACTTTTAGCTAATGGCTCTAATAAAATTATAGACTTTTGGAGGGAAATAGCACAGTGGAGGAACGGACGGAATGAGAGGCTGGCGTTCCTTTTCATAAAGAAATTAAAAGAAATTAATCATTTTTGTTCGCCTCTTGCTCTTACACTTTTACTTTTTTACAGCATTTGCTACCAGCTTTTTTTTTAAAAAAAATATTAAATGAATATATTTTTACACAAGTAATAATTGACAGGTTCCGCCAGACTATGAATGTCCTTCGAAGTTTCGAAGCAAAATTATTTTTTTTGAAGTTCGATTTCACCGCTCCCGCTAATAATTTTATTTATATTTTTTATTTTATTTTCACCTGTGCCATGATTTTTTAAACCAGATCAGCATAGCCACACAGCAAGCAGAGCCTTCCCGGTATGGAAGTTGCTAAGTGGTACGCAGCGCAGTAGTATTATTGGGCACATCGTGCATTTTAAATCATGAATCATGACTAAACGTGTGAAAGAAGCTATGTATAGCTTTGCAGCGTCTGAGCAAACAAAACACTTGAGCAAATATTCTTGAAAATCTCATTAACATCTCATTAAAGTGAAGTGCTCATAAGTATGAACACTTTTGCAGAATGACAAAATCAAAAAAAAATCACAAGTTCATGGTGAAAAAATAAAACAGACAGACCACACAGTAAACATAATTGTCTGGCCGAGTCTCTGAGTCTGACTTGAGTTGAGTGCCTGTTTCCATTCCATCAAAAAAACGAGAGATATATTTTTTCCCTTTGTGGTCATCAACGAAACGCTTATTGATTGTGAAAAAGAGCAAATTTTTACTTTTTAACTGACATCACAGCAAACAGCAATAAAAGATAAGTTGAGAGGTCGACAGAAGCCCTTTTCTCTGCTCAGATTTCAATTTAAAATTTTTTACAATTGCACTTTAGCACAATTCATTCCGCTGCGAAGAAGCCCTTTTATGTTTTTACCCTTCTCATTTTAAAGTTCCCATCCTACTTTTTTTTCATTTAAAAACAGCGTAAACGGTAAACTAAACTTGAGTCATGTGCAAACATTTGTGGTTCTCATCCTCACTCTCCAAAAGAGCAGAAAGCTAAATAAAATTGAATAAAGTTTATTTTTTTCGAGAGGAAGAGGAGCCAACAAAACTTATTCTTCTTTACATAAGGAGCCTTTTTTTCCGTGAGTTCTTTTTTTTTGTTTAGAGACGATCGAGAAACACGGTCAACCTGTCCTGTTAGCGCTTCAAAATAAAAAAACTTTTTTATGGGCTGTTTTTCCTTTCTCGTTTGATTCTGGGATTATTTGTACAGAAACAAGCATACCGGCACAGTTTCTTTTATTTTTCGGGTTGTGCCAGTTTAATTTCTTCGCTTTGATGTTTTTTGCCCTGTAGCTAATATCGCTTATTTGGTCTGCTCCCCACATAGTCACCGTCATCATCATCACCACATACCCCACGTTATCCACATATCCACCTTCAACCCCAAGAGCAGAGAGATTTCTGCAAGTCCATATATAAGTTTTGGCTAAAGCTACCAAAAAATAAAATCGAGAGGAAGAAGTCACACTACAAAAATAAACTTTTTTCCGCCCAACTTCTTTAAACAATGAATAGGCAAAAAATGGTGAGTTGCGAGCGAATTGGCCAACTTCGATTTATCTTTTTTTTTCAGTAATAGCTGTCAAATTAAAAAGGGATTTCGGAAATAGGCAATAAGTAATTCAGGTCGTGATCTTGTTGGAGAGGAGAAGTGCTCAGTATTCAATTCAATTTTTTTTTTTGGCGAAGGGCTGTAGGCAAAATCCTATAAAAATAAGTGGCTCCTTTTCTTCATATTCGGAGCTCACCATTCTAATATTGCAAATCCGAATCATTCAAAAAAAGTGGGGCTTACATCATGTATGCAGTGCATATAGTCTGCGGGAGGTATATATTTTTTCGCAATATGCAAATCAAGTGATTTCGAAAGTGCCACGCGTAGCGCCGCCTCTTCTGAGTGTTAATCCTTGCGCCCTATTTCCTTCAGACAGGTGAAGAGCAAGCCACGCGTAATTTAATTTTTTTTTATATTTTGCTCCCAGCGTAGCATATCGATTTGGCGAAGAGGTGCTCAATGTTCTGCAGAGTCATTAATTATCGCAGCTCCTGCCATTTTCGGTAGATCCCTGGGACGACGCATTGCTAAAAACACTTTTACAATCTCATGTGGTAATTATCGTAATCAAACCAAGTTCCCTTTATGCCGAACAGTCCATTCAATTTCAACTTATGGCTGAAACTTTCCGAAAGTTTCAGCCATAGCCATCAGAGGATAAAAAAATCGAGCTGCTCCATGAGGAGGAAAATGGCAGCTGGTGAGACTGGAATAATTGTGTAATATGAAATTATTTCCCATTTTCCGCACACAACCCTACTAACTTATTATTTCTAGGGATAAGCTCCTCAGCACATTTCAGAGAATGGGAGTGAGCGCGAGGATTTTCACCACAAAAGCCAATATTCAAAGTTTTAGCTGCAAAGTAACAACAAAATACGTTGTCATTGTCGGCACCTGTGGCAGCGCTGGTGGCATAGTCTCTTTTTCCCTTGCAAATTTTGTACGGTTACAGTGCAAACTCACGCCACGCCACGCAGATCTCAGCAGTATATTTTTTTTCAGAGGGAATATGTAATGTCGCTTTAAATTCTTATGTAGTGTAAAAGCCATAACTATTTCGCTGTCTAATAGCTGCTGTATACAAGAGCAGCATCGGCACTAACGACTAACGATAATGAGTGCACGTAAAGCACTTAAAACATATGCATATTGGATGAAATGGTTACGTTTACAAAACCGAAGTATGCCACGCAGTGCAAATAGATCTCATTTCCACTCAAACATGTACGACAGGGCAAACAGCAAAGGGAGGAAAAGATGAGAAAACGGCACGTCCTTACTAGTCACTGGTGTAATCCGTGCTTGGTTTGGGGTTTTTCGCGATGGTGAGAAAAATGAAGATGACTGGTTGGTCTCTCTGTTGACAAGGAGTACAACACTTTCGCAAAAATAAAGTCTATAAAAAGATATGAGCGCAGCTCTATAGTGCAATGACACTGTCATAATTTTAAAAATTGATGTGAAAATAACAATTTAATTTTTTTGCTAGGATCAAACTCAATATTAAATTAGTAGGGATAGAAAAGCCCTGAAATGTTGCTTTTGAGTTTGTTTAGCAAACAATAATAAAAAAGAGATACGGGCCGTGTTGTAACGCTGCAACTGTAACCTACAAATTTATTGTGCTACTATTTGACGGATTAGAGAATAAAATTTGGTGAAGGCTACCTACAATTTGCGTCATATGGAATAAGCGTAAACCAGCAAAATAAAAAGATACCAGTCAACGGAAACAAATCCACCGGAATCCTGTCCGAAATCTCCCCATAATCCTTTTTTCTTTTTTTACTGTCCGCCCGCCCATATTCCTCCGGCAAAGGATCACCAACCAACGAGCAAACTTGAATTATCCGGCTCTAGCTATCCGGTTATATCTCTCATTCGGCATCCTTTTTCAGTTCAACAAGGTAAACACCGGCTCATTTTTTTATACTTTCGTGTCCTGCATATTACATCAGATCAGATCAGCGAAAAAATAAAAAATGTTGCCCTAGTAGAAAGCTCTTTCTGCTGCATGCACACACTACAAACCTTTACTAAACCATTTTTTGCAAATCTCCTCCTGTCCTTAATAATTCGCTGTAAATAAATGCTTCCTTCTTTTTCTACTTTGTCATTTTCTCTCTGAGTTATCCACCGCAGCGTATATTTCAAAGGGAGCACATCTGTCTTCTTGTAACTACCCCACGAAAAAAGATATATAAAACCTCTCGTGCACCCATTTTATTTTATGGAAAGACATGATGAATTAAATCCAGAAATATGTTTGCATATCCAGCCACTAAGACCAGAAAAAAAAATTTGTCCAGGAATGGAAGCAAACATAAAAAAAATATATAATATTTCCGATACAAGTTTTTGCTCACTGCTACAACTACTGCGCTGCACACAATCCACTACCGCTACCGCCATTATTAACCATTCCTCTCCTCCATTTGATTTAGGAACATGTTCTTTAGCTCAGACGTGCATACTCACTTCGAGCTCAGCTCAACTCCACATTCTTTTTTTTTTGGAGCGCTGGCTTCCGAGCAAATAAATCTTCACTTAGGGAAAAGTGTACGGATGGACTAGTGGTCCCAAGTCCCCAAGTAAAAAAGATGAAGACAAGGACTACAAACGAAATTTTTTCACATTTATTACATTGCATTCTACAAACCGTTTCATTTCCTTATTTCTCCCCAAGAAAAAAAAATCTGTCCAACCTCAAGGAAAAAAAGGACATTGTAAAAAATATCTTCTCTTCATACAATACTACACGTCTTCTCCCTCACCATAGAATAATGGAAAGGGCCTTTTTTATATTTTTTTACGGTGAAACTATTTTTTCTTCCCTCCAATATTACAAAGAACAAAGCAGTTTGTCACGAAAATAGGGAGATACTGGAGGAAAGTGCGACGGCTGCCCATAAAAATATATAGTTTGGATGACAATAACTAGTAGAAAAAAAGTGGAAGACGTGAGTATGTGAGTACTAGAGAAAAAGTCACTGATCACGATGTAGTGGATTTTCTTTTTTTTAGAAAGAAAAAAGTTATTTTTTTTCTTGGTCGTACTTCTTCCAGTCATAGCCCTACATCCTTTTTTACTGCTCTTTACTGATCATTATATAAAATAGCGTGTAGCTTTCCAGTTTGCTACAGTTTCCCTTTTCCCTTTCTTTCTCCAAGGCTTAAAAAGGAAATTAAACTGGTTATTTTTTTTTCGGTGGAGACCTTCCCGGGATTTTCCCTTTTTTGGGGTACCAATAATATGAGCTATATACATATATAGCGGGGATCTGATTCATTGAAAAACTTTTTTAAAGTACTTTTCATTGATTCTCTCCCTCATTTTCCAAGTGTAGCATTATATAATATATTAGCTCTTTGGGTAATTATTAGATTATTGGAATTTTCTCCCACGGAGAAGAAAAAAAAGTTTTTCATTCCTTTCTGCAGGAGATTCTTTCACATCCACCCCTTTTCTTTTTCGTGTGGGGTTTTCCTCGCGGAAAAACTTTTTAAGACGTTTCAGGACATTAATAATAATATCCTGGAATGGGCTTAAGGTAAAAGTTTTTTATAGTCGTCCCTCAATAGCTTTGAGGGAGAGGCTTTTCAAGAGAAAAGGCACTCCGCCACCACCGCCACCGCCCTCTCCATTGATGGAGGAGAGTATAAGGCTATATTGGATTTTGCGGTGAGAAGCCAAAAAGCCGACATTTTTTGCTTCCGGCTTGAAAAAGATATTTTCATTTTCGGGAAAGGATATGAAATGAAAGGCGATAGTGAGGATAAAAACGGTTTTTGAGTAGAAGTTATTGGATGATCCGAAAAGATTAATAAAGACATTGGCATACAAAAAACACTACACAAGGCATGCAGTTGGCATCTCCTCAGCTTGGGAAATAAATTGATACATAATTTCGAGCAAAAAGCCTATTCCCATTTTGTGAGAAATGGTGCGCGTTTCAAATCATTAGCTTCGTACTACGAAGTTCGTAGGCACGAGGAAATAAAAAAAATGAGTGGAGGACGAATCTTAGCAAAGCTAAGGAAATTTTCTCTTAAGATTTTTTTTAGAAAAAAATACTCCCTCGGTTTTGCTTTTTTCCTCGCTACTCCTCCGCAATAGGAGAGTCAGATGAATATGATAAATTCCCCTGGAATGATAAATCAACAACAAAGTGAAGTAAAAGCATAAAAAGCTTTTTTATATTGCTTTTTCCTTTTTTCCCAGCAAAAGGGGAAATGCAGATGGGAAAGTGCGTTCCCGTTCATCTATCTGAAAACCGTGTAATAAAAAAGCATCATAAAAACTTTGAGCAGAAGAGAAGGCTTCAGCTTTTCACTTCGTTTTTCTTTTTTCAGTGTTGTTTTCCACCGAAACCAAAATGCGGCAGAGCAACGACCAAAAATCAAGAAGTCGGATTTCTTGTTTGAATACGATCACGGAAGACAGATGAGATACTCCATTCAACTCTCTTCTCCCTTTTTTTCCCAGACATTAGACGTAAAAAACATTTTCATATACATTCCTACATAATTATACTAAGTTAACTCTTAACTGTAAGTGGTAGTTACCGAAAAAGAGAGAAAAGTAGAAAAAACATTTTTTTCTCTTCTTCTTCGTCGTCTTCTTCTTCCCCAGCCATTTTCACATTCATACTCATCCCATCTCATACAACAACTTTCTCTCTCCTTCTCCCATTCTTCTTCCTGTCTTGTCTGTCATTATCATCGTCGTATCATTTCATTGCATTCCAGTAGTGGCTCACTATAAAAAAAGAATGGCTAAAGATGGGAATGAATCATAAAATGGGAAAAGTTCTCCTTTCCCTCCACTCCATCTTCTTCTTCCCCTTTCCCACTTTTCCCTCTTTTCTTCTGTTATGACTACAATTTTTCCTACTTCAACTTCCAACTCAAACCCAACTCAAAAAAATAATCGTCATTAAGTCATCAACAGCATAGGGAAAGTTTTTTTTGCTGCTTTGTCATGAAAATGAAATGATAATGTGCAGGAATTTTTTTTTCAAACGTCTCCTTTCACAAGACATAAGAAAAAATAACCATGCTTTTTTAAAATGCAATTTCTTCCGCTTTGCTAACGAAAAAATAAGACACTTTCCAAACTACATTTTTTTCTAGTTTGTAAACCTCACACAATCAATATTAACGATGAGCCTGTCCGTTTGCATAATAGTTGAGTTCCTGCTATTTCTCGAGAGAAAAACAATGGAAAAAAATTTCATTTTTTGTGCTATTAAATATACATGCATAAATCATTCATGTGTGTACAGACAGAGACAGACAAGGAACGGCACAATACCCGCTTGATGAACCATTTTCTTGGCACATCCGCCTTCTCCCTCCCTCTCCCCCTCTCTTCCCTCCGCAGTACATCCACATCATGAAGAAAAATAAAATAAAATGGAAGGAACTTTGCTCGCTTTTCTTCCTCAGAAGAGTGAACGGAGGACAGAAATTTTTCTTGACGGCGTATATTGCCCATCGCTCTAGTTGCCGCATCATATTCTCATCAAAAGGAGCAACACTAGAGTGACTAGCACTACGCATCAGCCTCACTTTATTAGAATTAGATGAGCGGTTGACAACATGAGTCGAGTTTTTTTATGCATGCGAAAAACTTTTATGCATCCATTCAATCAAACTGGGGCTAAATGAGTTGAGTTTTTATTAAAAAATATATTCTGAGAGACAAGAGCAGAGTCTGGCAGCGCATCTCAAAAGTCAGTTCAGAAAAAAAGAAAGGAGCTGAGGAGAAGAGAATTTCCTTTTTGCTGGAAAATGTTTCGTCCTCAACTCTACCAAGACAGCGGACCCCAGGGACATTTTATCGTTTTAGGGCTAAAAGGAACACAACAAAAAGTGGAAAAAAAGCTTTTTCGTACCAGGACACAACAAAAGAAAAAAAGACTGGCGGGGTGGGAGGATGATCATCTTTTTTTGCTTATTGTTGGTAGCTTAATTATTTTTGCTCTTCGCTAAAGTTATGGAATTTTACGTGAACGTCGACGAGAATGCGACATGTGGGAGGATGATCATCTTTTTTTGCTTATTGTTGGTAGCTTAATTATTTTTGCTCTTCGCTAAAGTTATGGAATTTTACGTGAGCGTCTACGAGAATGCGACACGAAGTGGAGCAATGATGAGCAGCGGCACAAAAAGTTTGTGCTCTGCTCATAATTTTGTTCGTTAGTGCTAGTACGCTTTTAAGTTCATGGCAATAAGAAGGGAGATTGCGACATGTTGCGGCACTATTAAAAGTAAAATAGCTTGGGACACAAAATTTATTATCCGTTTAACAGGTTAATGCCCATGCAGCCGAAAATAATTTTTAAACTTTTTGCTGTAAAATGGGCACAAGGTCCCCCGGACGCAGTTTTCCATGAATTGCTTTCCATTAAAGTTATAAAAAAAGATTCACTTTGAACTTAATTTCTCCGTTATCGAGTAATTAAGTGCCTTTTCCTTTCATCCTCCAATCCCACATGCATCTTCATTTTCAATGCTAAAATGCTTCACCCGTCCCCGTTCATATTTTGCAAAGTGGTCGAGGTTAATAGCTCATCTGAGCACACTGCTGCCGCCGATAGATATAGTGGCTACGGGCAAAATGCTAAAATGAAGAAAAATGGGCTATTCGTGCAGATCCTATCCACACCTGCTCTCCTTCCCTGAAAATTGCTAAAATACTTTACCACTCAAATCAAATTTTTGTCCCTTTCTATATCACATCTCACAAAATTACTTCACTCTCAAAGTAAAAGCTTTTTTTTTTCGCAAAATGCACTTCTTTTTTTTCTTATAGAATCAACGCTATAAATAATTTACATTTTTGCACGACAAACTCTTCCCTGTACATGTCGATGAAAGCGATGTCGCATCTTGTGCCACCAATCCTCAAACTCATCCCCTTTTCCTTTCTGCCCCTTCTGCTTCCTACATATTTTATTATTTTACCCGTGTTGCTATCTTTATTTCTGGACCGTCCCCCCTTAACTCACAAAATCTCTTATCTAGTTTTCCTTTATCAATTCCATACTTTTTTCTACTATATCTTCCAGCATTTTTTTCTCAATTCCAATCTAGAAAAAAATTGTAACCGAGTTATTCCACCATTCTATTTCCTTTTCATTCTTTTTTCCATGGCCATCCAATTTATATCACGATGAGAATACCGGCGCACAAAATTTTTTTTCTTTAAAAAAACGTGAAAACGCCGTATATCTGCAAGTGTAAAGGTGGAGGTGATAGCAGCTGCCGATAGCTGCCTCCAAAAAACCGTTCAAATTGTGAGCAGCATACATATGTAAGGATCGGGAATTTTGGTGATAGGGATGATCACGATAATGGAAATACCATACGTAATAGAATCTCATCGTTACTTTTATTTCTGGACCGTCCCCCCTTAACTCACAAAATCTCTTATCTAGTTTTCCTTTATCAATTCCACACTTTTTTTCTTCGAGCATTTTTTTCCATCTTTTTTTCTCAATTCCAATCTAGAAAAAAATTGTAACCGAGTTATTCCACCATTCTATTTCCTTTTCATTCTTTTTTCCATGGCCATCCAATTTCTATCACGATGAGAATACCGGCGCACAAAATTTTTTTTCTTTATAAAAACGTGAAAATGCCGTATTTCTGTGAGTGTAAAGGTGGAGGTGATAGCAGCTGCCGATAGCTGCCTTAAAAAACCGTTCAAATTGTGAGCAGCATACATATGTAAGGATCGGGAATTTTGGTGATAGGGATGATCACGATAATGGAAATACCATACGTAATAGAATCTCATCGTTACACTTTTTTTCTATCAGTTTGCTATTCTCTCACTATTCCATTTTCAAGCCTTTTTATTACATCTTGTTGTGATCTCAATGGATATTTATGTAGACAGCCAGGGAAGGGAAGGGAAAGCCAAAGCCAGCCGATGACATTCTTACCAGCTTTCTTCTTCTGAACACATCTGCTGATCCTACCAAAAATTCTATTTTTTTTCTTGTCTTATCTTCTCGCAACCTTAATAAATGTACATGGCTTATATTTTACGGGTGACAGAACCGATAAGAGCTGGATGGAGCCGCATGCTGAACGTATTTTTATGTATGCGCATTGTATTACAGTTAAGTAACTGGGGAAAGGTTGTTACTGTTACTACACTCATAAATCTGGAGGTGGAGGTGGAGGTGCCACAAGAGCTGCTGCTGACTGGCTGCATGGCATGGAAGTGACAATGGCAAGCGACATCAGCAGCAGTGGCGGCGGTGTCGTGGTTGCCGTTGCTGAGTGTACGTTTTTCTCAGGTTGACCCATCTGTCAGGAAAAAAAAGGTGTGCGAGAGAAAGGCACACATTTCCAAAGCACAATGGAATAGGGGACTAATGCTGACAGGGAAAGATGCAATGCAATTTTTTCTCTTCATTTTTTATTTCCTCCTGTGGATTTCCCGTCTTTTGCAGGAAGCATTTTTTCCCTGCTCACTTTATCTAGCTGGAGAAAATGAGGATGACATTGTCAGAGAAAAAAAGGGGAATACCTAATTTAAGAGCTGACTTAAAATAAACATTTTTTTTTCTTTTCAGTACCCATCTAATAATGATAAATAGGAGTTAGCTGGCTACATAAATTGTACACGAAACCGGTGTGGATTTTTTTTTGATATTTTTTCATATTAAAAGAGGAAAAAGGAGTCAGAATGATGAGGGTTGAATTTGATTTCCATTCCGAATGCAAAACGAAAAAAAAATTGGCTCATTTAGTATTCAAGTAAGCACCCCCAATTTTTATCCAATCAGTGAAACCAGTGACGAAAATTGGTTCTCCTGAAAACTCTCCATGCCACCACCACCACCTCCTCCAAGTTATCTTTTTTTTGGCTG
>JAHZND010003467.1:0-40392 GCA_027744115.1 Acrocyrtus sp. NNG-2020 | reverse complement strand
CAAGAATAGAAAGTGTGTACAGCAAACTTTTGAATGATAAGCAAAATACAAACAGTGAGTGTGATTAGTGCAAGATGTGTATCAATAGTAATTAGAAATTTATGAAAGGTGGATTTCCCTGTGTGTAGAGCTGGCTGACAAAATTCAATTAAAAAAGTTGAAAACTTCCCCACTACACCGTGTGTTTATTCCAAACAACGGCAGTTTTTTTCAGTTGTTTTCGCTTCTCCTCTTACTCCAAAAAATGAGTAATTTTTCCTCGTTTAGAGTTTATAAACACACGCTCGCATTAAGGTGGGTTATAAAGCATCACAGCAAAATAAAATGAGCTTACTGCGAAGGCAGCGCATACACACAACCTCCCACTCATTATTACACGTATTTAGTAGGTTCATTTCACTCGTGAGCTGCGGTAATATTAATACTGCGTATTGCCACTGTCATATTTTCCTAGAAGATACACGCAAAGAGCATTCCACTCTTCTCGTTTCTGTGCAAGGGAGCTCACCTTCGTAAATATCATATTACTGGAAATGTTTGTCCGTGCAAAAGATGTAAAATTGTAACGTTAGCGGTTGCCGAGCTACAATTTTACGGAGTCTACTAAAAGGGGCTCCTATTATTTTCAAATGCTTTACCGCAATTATGATTCAGCACTGAGCTATATTTAGAGAAATGGCTGCTACTAGGGAAATAGTTTTTTTAGACGCATAATGCTGCTAATAATAGCCGTGTTTACAGAAAGTAATATATTTTGGTGATCGTGTTAGATTGCCAAGGAGCGAGGCACATTATATGAATTTTAAATCGGTTTTAGCTGCAAAGCTCGCTCTCACTCATTTTGAGGAGTTTTTGGAGTTTGTGAATAAGTTGGTTGCGAAGAGCTTTTTTTATGCAACTTCCTTCTCCACCGCCACCTTAGCCTTTTATAGATTGCATGTGAATTTTATGCTGGAAAATTGAGTGTGTGGATGCCTGCCTCATTTGATCATTTTACATATTATACAATGGCTGCGTGAGCGATGAAGGAGACGACAAGTATACCTACTCGCTCGGTGGGCTTGCATGGTAAGTTGCCACATAACTGCTAGTTTCTCTGTCGAGATGGAAAGAGGATCTGCTACTAGTATCTGGTTAAACACATTTAAGCCTAAACATACATTGCAATATGTTCAAAAATTACTTTCACCTCCTACCACCATATCCGTAACCGTTTTTCAACTAAACTTGTACTATTCAGTGTTTTCAGTTCGGCCTCCACTTGCTCATCCCGATTCTCTCATGATGCCATTCGTGGAAAACGACAAGAGGATGAATAGATAATTTCAAATTTACCAACCTATCTGCATATATAGATCAATACGGGTTCCTATCAAAAAAAATTTGGGAAGTTACAGAGAAACCTTAACTTTTAGGCACGAAGCGCTGCTGCTGCTGCTGCTGCAGCTCATACGGAAACGGAAAGTGTTTGTAACTTCAGGCGCCGATTAGATGCATTTCGTCACCAATCAGAATGTAATATTCATGAGGGACAGGCAACTTTTACTGGCTCCAGTTAAATCTGATGTATCAGGTGATGATGGTGCAATTGGCTTAAAATAAATTTCGATGTTAATGCTATAAAGCTCATACTCTTTTAGATGTAATCAAAGTATCATCCGTTCATATATTTTTTTTGTGGAAGTTCCACTCAATGCAGCACTCCTGCCTGTTTGTGGATCAAAAGTAGCCGAAATTATATGCTTTTCCTTGAGTTCCCTTTCCACTTTTAAGTGTGCTGATGTCAACGCCATTTCATATCATAACTGTTTTTATGTTATTTTCATTTCGGAAACGACTCACTCAGAAAGTTGCGTCAGCTTCATGTGCATTGCAAAGTTGGCTTCTCGGAAAAGGTCGTTAAGGCTACTTAATAAATGGAAAAAAAGGAGAGAAAGGAGCACAGGAATTCGCTACGCTATCACTGAGATATTGGAGTTACTGAAAATGGAGAAAAAAATAGTAGCTTGAGGAGGAAAGGCGGAAAGAGTATCACTTTGAAATTCATAGTACATCGGATTTCATACATATAAATTGACAACTCATTTCAAAATCCATATGCAGTATGTATCGTTCATACATTGAAAATAAGTAAAGACTGAAATGAAATTTCGGCATCAAAATAAGAGACTAGGTGTATGCAAGATTAATAGGTACTGCAATCTGCAATATTAGACATTAAGTAAGGAAAAGGTCTACTCTAAAATAAAAACAAGTATAGTATTGAGGAGCTTCGCTCATGGGCTTTCCATTTTCTCCAACAAAAAAATGCAAATACAGTTTTTTTTCTCTACGGCAGCAGCACTCATGCAATTCTACTTTTGTCGATGTTTTCTACTCACACTGCAGGGGACATAGAATAGATTTAATAATTCTCCTATTTTTATTCATGTGTTTGTCCTGAAAGCCGGTGCCGTAAAATAACTTGGTGTAGACTACGGCGAAAGAAATCAGCAAAATAAAAATATGAAGAAAACGTCAGTTCCGGAACAATGTGATGAGCTACCTTCTAAATAAATATTCTTGGCTTTTATAACATGCTCAAGCACTCCTCTTGTTGTTTTTTTTCCTACGTGTTCTGCTGCTGCTGCCTTCCTATTTTTCGAGTCAGATTTTTTTTTTCAAAATGAAAATCATTTCATTTTCCCTAGGTAATCTTGCGATAAAGTATTCTGAGTATGTTTGCATTTGCTGTGTGAGTAAGTATTTTTGAAGCGCTCAGCTACATTTGTAGGGTTTCCGCAACGCTTATTTTTAATGAGATTATTGTCTTTGCTTTTCTCTGCTCTTGTGCCTATAAAATAGATCTGATAAGATACACTCTGCCAGGGTGCTCAAGAGGGTGGGGAAATTTTCATTTCATTATTTGCTTTATCTTTTCAATCGCAGATGATATACCGTGCATGTGGTTATGAGAGGGAAAGGCATACTGCGGATCGAATGGATAGTTGGAAAATCAGGAATAGGAGTTTGCAAACTCGTATGATTTGGGAGACTAAAAGGGACTGCAAAATGAAGGGTGGGAGATAGAGTGCGAAGGCAAAGAGAGAAATTTTTCGGTGGTTTGATGAAAACTACCTGAGGGTAATCTTGTAAAGTTACCGCGTTAGTTTGGTCCGCTACCCATAGTGTAAGAAATTGGAATAAATGAAGTTGACAGAGCTTTACTAGTCGAATGATTTTGAGGTAAGATCGAGGCTTCAGCTGATGTAATTAATTTTGAAAAGTACAAAAGTACTCTGCATGTATGCATTTGAAAAAAGGGATAAATTGAAATAGGCACGTTTTTGTAGCATATTTCGCAAAAATTTTAGGATTGCGTAGTTATACTTTATTTTTTGTTTTAATAATTGGCATTTTTCTTCGGAATTTATACTGTTAGGAAAGATATGTAATGACTCGTACAGTATCAGGTGAATTGGCATCAGTGAAGAACTCCTAAATACGGAGAAGTAACTCGGGCTAGCTGCTCAAGAGAAAAAAACACGCGGAGCAGGAGTAACTGTATCGCATCATCTTTCATACGCTTCCAATGTAAGAAAAGGGCAAGCAAAACAAAGTAAGTTTTGGTAATATTAAAAAAGTTGAAAAATGCAGGCAATGTTTTTGATGGCAGAGAAAAGCTTTATATAATCTTTCACTTCATTTTCATAAAAAAATAAGTTACATGGTATCACAAAATTGTGAATTTTTCATATTTACAATGTAAATTATTTGTATATTTTCCTATACGTAAAAGTAAACATGACTCATAAGTCTGATCGGAACAAAAACAAATTTGATGATATTACATTACGCTACTGCCATTTGGCTTGCCATCTATGGAACGTGCCCAGGCTATGTACCTTTTGTCCATTTCGTCCTTTTCTGTAAATCCCTGAATTTGGTCATCATATTCTATAAGCCTTCCATAAAAATGATAGTAGAGTTGTTCACGTAGCGTAATGCCCACATTTTTATTTTTTAAAGGTGTTTCACAATCAATCATGCTTATGCCAAATCAGTTTCCAAATTGTGAGAAAGTACGGCGTGACCAAGCGTACTCAAGTGGATGCACGTTATATTTGTCGGTGAGTGCGCACCTTGTCCGTAAAAAATATGTAGTTTGCTCATGCACATTTTTTCTTCAGAAAAGTGAGAGAAAGTCAACCGTAAAAAAGGAAAATTGTATTGCATGCCGCAGGTTCACAGGGTCATATTCTCCTTGACATAATAAACTCCCTCGATTGGATTCCTTTCAAAATGAAATTTGGATGTAATAAACTCCGTGAAAAATCGCCCGCAGATATGTCAGACTGAAGCTAATATTAGCACAAATCAGGAGGGATTGACTTGAAATTGTATGACAGAAAGTGTAAAGCCTCATTTTTGGATCCTTCTCATGCTCTCGGCATTGGAATGAGATGTCTCGTGCAAATATAATACGATTTGATACGATTCAACAGAAGCTGTAAGTTGTAAATTTGATCCAAGAAGCTGATTTATTTTATAGCCAGCTTTTTTCACATTATTACAAAATATTGCAGTCACTCTGCCTTTACATAATTAGGGAAATTTGTCATCTTCAGTGCATTGTGTAGCTCTAGCGGAGCCGTCAGCTTTATGATGAAATGCTAATTTGGGTGGAAAACAATGAGTAGCTTTCTACGGCAGAGCAGCGCAACTGTTTTTATTTAGCTCATTACAATAATGTACTTCATAAAATTTTAATTAGCAGGTAAAAACAGACACAGATGTTAATTTGTGTGTAGCTTTAACTAGCTGTGAAAATTACATATGGCACGGTAATGTCATTTTGATGAAATTCTTTGTTTCNAGCGCAACTGTTTTTATTTAGCTCATTACAATAATGTACTTCATAAAATTTTAATTAGCAGGTAAAAACAGACACAGATGTTAATTTGTGTGTAGCTTTAACTAGCTGTGAAAATTACATATGGCACGGTAATGTCATTTTGATGAAATTCTTTGTTTCAGAGTTCGTTTCAGCTTAGATCCGGAGTAGCTAAAGTAAGGTAGGTTTGGTGAGTTCACGTTGACATCGTTCTAAGCTTCGGTTCCATTGTTAGCATCTCTGCAAAAAAAATGTATGTTGTGTCCATTCACATTTGGATGCTTGCATTGCGCTTCCTTTCCAGTTGTGCTGAAACGTTCAATTCCAAATGAGGAGGGGATATAAATTCAACGCGAATAACTTTCAAAATATGTGTACTCATCGCCAGAAAAGGAGTATAGAACACATGCCGGAATAATTGAGCCCAATTATCTGAAATGTTCAATTCCAAATGAGGAGGGGATATAAATTCAACGCGAATAACTTTCAAAATATGTGTACTCATCGCCAGAAAAGGAGTATAGAACACTTGCCGGAATAATTGAGCCCAATTAAATATTTATCATTAAATTAATTTATCAGGTTGACACACGCTTTTCATTATCAAAGGGCAATTATTTTCTAATAAATGTCGACAGTTGTTTTCGCAAGTATGTAACAATTAAATGAAAACGGTTATTAAAGTTGCAATGAGCAATGAACTTTCTGCTTGTTTTGTTGGGCGCCACTGCACTATAGATAGCGCTACTGTTACTACAGCTATGTGCAAAAATTATAATGGACTAACAGTAAGTAGATGTAACCAGGAATATTCCAGTGAAGTCGTTGTCCTGTAAAACTGATGAATAGTATTGGAAATAAAAATAAATCAGTGCAACAGTTTTCCTAAAATTGTATTTGGCATCGTCCACCATCGAGCTATTAACGATACGGACTGTCCACTGCTTCCATCCTCAATAAAGACATGCACTGACGAATTTCGCATTAATACAATTGTCATAATCTACCAAATATCAGGTAGGTCGGATGTACCCTAATGTAAGATGCTTCGATTGAAATCACGCGCCAATTTTACCAATTGTTATGTCCATATGTGTACTTATCAAGGAACTACGTGGATGGAAATAGTCGCCGAGAATTACGAGATTGTTATGGTAAGCTGTCTGGTGGAGCCCTTCTTTATGAAATGACTTTAATACCTAGATTAAAATGATGCCATGAAACATTTCAGGTAAAAAAGCGCTCAAATTATTGCTGGAATATGAGTGCAACCTAATAAATCAAGAATGAGTCAAAATATTATGTAATGTTTTCAAATATTTTATTAGACATAAATGCTGCATGGTACAAATATTATTTAACACTGATAAATTTGAATAGCTTTCATAAAGAATGCCTTGCGTAACTTTCTTCATTGATTTATATACACCATGTAGAAGGTATTGAGGAGAATAATAGCGAAAGATTACTTTAGTAATTGTACATAAAATTTGCAGTTTTGTTAAAGAGACAAGTTAATAGTATTCAGTATTGATGGATATAGCAGAAATAGAAATATAAAGAGAAGGAGGAAGAGAAAACTCTCTAACTACATTTTTTAGTATTTCAGTAAGACATATTATCCTTTAGGGCATTTGTGACTCTACTTTTTTTTACTCTAGCAATTTTAGTACGTAAGTTATTTTGTCACATTATCAAAATCTCCGAAATATTTTTTTTAGAATTAGAATATATAAACTGTATGCTTAAATCATACATTCACAAGTATATAAGATTAACTTCGTTTCTTCCCAGAACAACTATTTACGAAACGGACATAAACATTTTTTTTTGGAATGTGGAGGATTCTATCAACAATACCGTTCCCTTACTGCTATAGTAAATGACAGTAAAAATTAAACGCTCATTCAATCATCAGCAAGCAAAGTAAAGTTTTATATAGCTATACTTATCACGCGCTTGTAGATGCTCCTACAAGAAATTATTTCTAAAGATGACAGATAAATTGTAATTGCACACAGAGAGGTGAAGAGAAAGTACACAAAATGGCAGCAGCGGCAGCCTACAGCAGCCCGCTTACCTGTGAAATCCAGCACACTGCAGACACACTATACAGCTACGCAGTTTCAAAACATTTATTTTTGTATTTTTTTAGCTCAAAGTGCAACAAAAAAAATTGTACGTAATTGTGTTTGCATATAAGATGGTACTGAAGAATGAATTTTTAAATTGTGGGCTGATTCCAAACAACGGAGTAATCAACCTAGGTATACGAAGTAATGATAAACATACAGTTTTCTTTTTTTTCTTTTAAAGTTACTCTCATTATTATTTATTATTATTGTAAATATAGTTCAATTCAAATCTCTACAAGTCTTTGTGTTGTACGCCACATTTCGGTTACGTTCTTCGTTCCAACGTTTATAATATATTTGTCTGAAAACGCATCCTGAAAATCCAGTGTCCATATTGCCATACATTCCACTAGAAAAGTTTTTTTACCAAAGTATTTTTTCACTGTATCGCCCACCTCCTAAAAATCTTCTCTACAGACCTGTCTGTGTGAAATTGTAGAATATTTGTGCTTTTAGGACTAATTTCAAAGTGTGAACTCCTCTCAAGGAAGATTTCTGTAAATAAAAGTAAGCAATTGAGAAACGGGACAAAGTTACGTGTTGTAGCAGAGGAACAAAAATTATTTTGTTTTGTAACGGTTTCGCATGCTCTAGCTCTGCCTACGAAACGAGACTGTTTGAAGTTGATCACTTCTAAAATGAAAAATTAGGAGTGCGCTACCATATCGCTTTAAAAATCCCTCAATTTGCTACACTAATAACTGTAGAGGATAGCGCTAAGGTTAAATCTTTGATGAAGTAATTCAACTAAAACAAGTTTATAGTTATTGGGAATGATTTGACAGTTCATCCTGAGTCATTTTTATCGACACAAATTGCTTCATTTCTTTTTTTTTTCATTTTAGAGCTTCTTTGGGACGCTACCTATATAAAAATAGAAGATCGTCTCCATAATTTTTTATATGTACCGTCATGAATGATAAATCTATATAATATAGCTATTATTTTCGGTATAGTTTAATTTAGCTATTAGATATTTTTCTTTACATTATCAACTTTCTTGCAACAATATGCCTTAAGTGAGATTGATGAATTGATAAAAGAGGGAAACCAAATCCACTACAGAGTCGGTTTGAAGTAAAAAGAGGGAAATTATGCGGCAAATTGCTACAATGCTAGAGTATTTCGTTGTGGAATAAGAGACTGAAAATCAAATTGTGTTAGTACCATTATTATCTTTTTTTAAAAAACAAACAGCATGCTTTCGCATATCGCAAAAGTGAAGCACACTACCGCGTTAACACTTGCTTGATATGTCGCTCGAGCACTCAAAGCAGTAGTTAGCTTTTTTGCCTTGTTGCTCTTCTCAACTTAAATTTTACTAAAAAAAGATGGAACTGAAGTACATTTTTTATTTTTAAAAAAAACGAGACCTGTCTTATAAATCGAACGAATAATCATGTACGGGTGATTTCTGTAGCGAGCTCTCTAGACAAAATATTATTGCAAACAATGTGCTTTTTTTAAAACTCTTATTAGCAGACCATTTATCTTATTGATAACTTTTTTTTCCTTCGTTGAATAGTTTAAATTTTTTTTCGTTACAACATTACACGTTACTCTATAAAATGTCTTTTAAGAGCACACCTCTTTATTTAGTGATTGAGCTCCGTGTTCCAGTCATGGGATTCCTCTTGGATTTGAATATAATACAAGTATTTGCAACTCTTTAGGGCAGAAAAACTGGCAATAAATTTTCAAGCTGAACTCCAGAAGCTCAGTCACAAAGTGTTTTCCGGCAAAATTTAAATATAAAAGTGCTACACTGCTATGAATTGTGCCCAATCTCAGTAATTTCATTTGACTAAAACAATTGTGCTGCTAAAAAGAATGTGAAATCGGAGGATGTTTTCTCATGAAATTGGGACTCTAAAAAGTGGTAGCAAATTTCAGTATAAAGACAAATAAAACTTGTCATTAGTTAGTAAGTAGCCAATCAGTTTGATGCGACTAATAAAATGTTTTAGTAGTCCTTGTGTAAAGTAGACATATACTTGAGGGTATGTGGTTACAAAAAACCTTTTTTATGAAATATAGCATCATTATATTCTGTTGTCGGTATTGACAGTTGAGAAATAAAACGTTAAAGACTGCAAGCCCACAAAAGAAAATAAATAAACAGGCATGATCGAATAAAAACCGCCAAAACAAGAATTTTTCAACGTAGCAATTAGAATTTAATATTAATCGTTAATTAATGCATACTTTGAAGTGCAGACAGCAAAATAAGAATTATTTTTTAAAAAGGAACAACATCAAACAAGTTTTCATTAAAGGTGACAGCAATTAAAATTAACGGTATAAGTAAATGGTAAAATTCGTACAGTAAACTAACTGAAAATTGGTAGTTCAAGACCTTATACTGTTTACCAATTTACCAAAAATACCTTACCCCTGTTGAATATTATAAAAACTCCGCATTAAAAATCAACTAAATTAGTAATACTTCATAAATTATACGTTTTAAGCTAGAGTTGATTACCATTAACTCGCTTCAACATTTTTACTTCAATATATAATAATTCAGTTGAATGTTTCGTTCACCGTATACATTGTCACCACTCTCCGCCCCCAAACTAACTAAACTTCCAGGATCTTAGCTAATGTCTTAAATTGTACAATCTTGCATACCTGTGACTCAGTGGCGAGCCGCAAGTGCGCGGCTCTCACAGTCCCTCAGAATGCTTTTTTTTACCTGCCTGATACATTATAGCCGAAAGGTGCCAATAAATTGCACAACTACAAACTTAGCGAGCAATGGTAATACAAATATGGCTTTTTCACTCCTTCAAATTAAAACAGAGTTCAGGGTGCAGAGACTCATATATTTCTGCTAACTAAAACTGTTTGCAAAAGAAAATGTGTTTAAATACTTTGCAAAGACTGAAAAAAAGTGAATGTCATGCAAAATCGAACTGCTTGCTTGGGGTAGTATATAGTTGCCATATCTAGATTGGAATTTCTTCCACAAACTGTATTTTTTGCATTTTAACATGTTTGATGAGAGAGTTTGAAAATTACTCTTAAAACTTGCATTGAATATACGTATGGAAGTAACAACACACACAACGATTCATCGATAACTAAGCAACGACAATTGAACGTACACAATACACTACACCTATTCCAATTTAACACATATTGCCCAAAATTTCCAAAGCGGAAGAATGACGTAAGTTGAATTATAAGTAGATGCATATCAAAACACATTTTCACCTACTCCTAATTAAACTATCCTAAAGAACGAGATGCTGAATTAAGTAGAATTCATAAGTTGTTCCTAAACTTAAGGTGTACGAGGAGATTATATAAATAATTCTTAACTTCTCCCAAAATCCTATGTAATCTGTGTTAAGTACATTCAAAGTGGCAGCATAAAACTCACCCTTCTACCAAATCTGCCTTTCTCTTATAGCAGTCCCCACACACACACTCAGAGCGGTAATTTCTCTACTTCTTGTATTGAAATTCATACGTGTAGAAGAAATATTTTTTTTTTTAAATGCTCTTTCCAAGTTTCCACCAAGCTTCAATTTTTTTAGACATGAAACGAATTAGTAGACTAAGAAACCACACTCTGTCATCGCACACACCCAGTGTTTTAATGAAGACTTAAAATATACTATTAACGCATACTGCTGTAAATGAGTAATTGGCGAGATATGTCCGATTTATTTTTTTTTGCAGCCGCTGACAGAACCTGTTCTTGTCAACAGACTTTGAATTGCTTTACTCCTTGTCGCCATTTACATACAAGGGGCTGACTATACGTGTAAAGTGACTAGTTTAGTAGTGGTATCTGTTAGGAGTATCATTTTTGTAACTAACACATATTTTCAAAACACGACGAAATATTTACAAAACTTTTGGTACACTCCGCAATTAATCTTTAAAAAGGGATAAAAGCTTTTTTTTCTCATTAACGGACCAATTTTCTGGTGCTACTGTCTGTGACACTGACATAGACGACAAAAAGGATGACGCTGCTCGAATCAAAATAACAAACTACTACACACCGGCCAGAAACAACGTGGCTGTCAAAACGCTGAATTATTATTACAAAATCACGAGAAAGCTGTAACATGTGCGTGTCTGGAATGAATCCAGTTGCATGAATCTCAAAGTTACTTCACAATTTAATGAATGCCTCATTCCTACCACAACCTATCGTAACATACTCTAATTACGATTATTATATCGGAATTAATTATGTATATAAATATTCATTTTCTTTCAAAGATATTATGAAGTACACATCTTATAGTATATTGTTAAATTTTTTTAAGTACTGAGAGAGGCCCGCTTTTTAATGAGTTTTTTTTACATGCACGATTTTTTTTTGACAGTACAGTCAATACACATTTTTTTTCAACCATCGAGAAATAACAAGAATAAACCTTTATTACATACATGCATAATATAATTCCTCATTCATATTCTTTTAAAATGTTCTGTTTGCTCAGTTCTGTGAAATCAGTTTGAGCATTCTCATCAGTTACTATAGGAATCAATGGATATAGTTTTTCTCTGTAACAAGACCAATTTACAACTAGTTACGTACTATTGTAATTTGTAATAAATAATTTTCCGATTCCCGAAGGAGAACAATCACTACATAACACTTTTCTGAGATTCATCCTGACAAAAAGTAGCCTTCATTTCGATTAAAAGTAAATCTCGCAGACAACTGCCGTATAGTAGTGTAGGTATGTCTCATTCTGTATGCATCATTTCCAGAAAAAATTCCCTGTTAGCAAAAAAGTGCTGCTCTACAACGTTTTTTTTTCTTTCTTACTGGTCTAGTCCCAGCATGCTCAAACTTCCTACAATTCTATATGAATGCGGAAAGTAGATTAGTGTACGTGGTAGTATTGAATGTGGATGAAATTCTCTAGAACTTAACAAAGCGGATGTAGCCAAACAACCAACAAACTAATCACTATATATTTTTTTGTCATTTGTGACCAGATTCTTTTTTTTAAAGCATCCACACCGGATGTGTTAGTCATTTATGCCTGATTATGAGCTTATATATTTTTTTTTCGCAACTTGCAAAAACCTGCTGCTGTTGTTAGAGGAACTCAAACTCAGTACACATGTTTTTACGTATAATTATAGAAGTAGTACGAACTTTCTTTCTTTATATGGTTTAAGTGAAATCGAATAAATACATTGTAATAATTATAATATGATGCATTCTTATGCAACCATAACACGAAATACATAGTGTTAAATGTAAGTAGGAGCAAGTCATAATTTACAGTAGGTTAGATAATAGAAGTTATAACAAGGGATTCTGTAAAACGTTATGTAAGATAAGGACAAGGAACGTGCATTGATATTATAATTTGTATAATCTATAATCTGTATATATCAGTTTCACGTAGATCAGTATCAGAATTATAATATATAATTTAATATAACACCTAAATACTTATACATTTGATGAGATAAAACTGCGGTTAAGTTGACGTTTTCCACCACCCTTTCGGAATGTAAACAAAACTTGTGCCAAAAACATTCTTTTTTTTCAGCAGCAGCGGTGACTGTGCACGCACACCAAAATTTCTACAGCGCCGAGCTGTGGCGCTCTTCCCACCCGCTCTCCAAACAAAAAAAAACTCTTCCTCAAGTGTGGTCTTATATTTTTTACAGTCAGCCTGCCAATTTAGCCAAGTTTTGCGTACACGCTCCTCCTGCAGTACGTAGAGCACGTTACTCCAACCAAAATCGGTAGTAATATAATAAATATTAAATGCTATTAAGAATATTTCACAAATATATATTGAAGTACAATTAAAGATGTGTTTGTATAAGTATAGTAACTATATAATATTAAGTAGAATGTAGTTCTCTCTGCAGCCGGTATTAAAAATGTTACAATCATAATAATAATAATTATAATACGAATTAATCATAACTTTAATGTGTATTTATATTCCAAATGTACGAAATTTTTTTATTTGTTCTTTAGTGAGGTGTGTGTACTCTTTTCTTCAAATCATGAGGATTTGAAAAAAAAATCCTCCATGGTTTGTTCCATTATTTTTTTATAACGTATTTTTTCTTTCTCCTCTACACAAATGAACAAGCAAAAGTCAGAGGATAGCTAAAGTATGCTGCAACGAGGAGTGGGAGTGGGGATATGGTAACGTATATGACGACGCCTACGCCGCTTCCTTTTTTTTCCATTGCATTCCAACTGAAAACACAATGGGCTCTACTTATATATATTTTTCAACCGCAATCAAGAACCAAGTCCTTGTTCACCTCCTCGGATCAACTAAACGCTTGAAACCGAAAAAAAAATTTTTTTGAAGTGCCATCCCGCCCCCACTCCCCCACATTTCATGGAATAGGGTAAAACGCTCAAGTTGCAGACATACTCTAATACGTAAAATCTTTTGCAATCAATACAGTGGGCTTTCACTTAAAGAACAATTGTAACAATGACTGGCTTCATTCAGCATTTGGTGGATGACTAGAAATAATTCTGACTCTTTGGGTTTTGTGAATTGCTACTATACTCTTTATATTAAAAATAGGAGAGTCGGAACAATTTCAAAGAAAAAAAAATTCCAAACATGAAAATTTGCTGGAGAGCGAGCGCCCAGGTGAGTTCCTCCTTCAATGAGGACTGCGATGGCTGTCACCGGAAATTCTTGGAATCCTCATGACATATAATACCACTCACTTATTACTATATATATATTTCCTACCACAAGAGGACATTCCAGATTCCAAGAGTCATCGATACATCCCAGTGAAGAGAATCGAATCAGACTACCTCAAAGTCTTAACTCGCACACGGCAACCCAATTTCGCACTAAAATGCTTTGTTAATAGCGTGCAAGTTAAAACTCAGAAGCGGCACAGCTCGATTCCTACCTACCAAAGCTTCGAGATTTATCGATGAGCCACAAGAAATCTGAGAGCTGTCCTCCAACCTGTTTACCTAAGTGGACACATACTACAGCACCGCTTTGAAGTTTGACTTTTCTGCCGAGCAGTGTCCACTTCTCTACCCGTCCGATTGTTTTTCATGTGACACTTGAAACCCTCCAAAAAACCCTATGCAAGTCCCTATAGTTGCCGTTGTTGTAGCATCGCTGACGCAAAATCTTTTCAGCACATTATTCTTTGTAGCTTGTACACGGTAAATGAATAGCCCACAAAATCAACTGACTTTTTGCAGAAAAAAAACATATCTCCATATTGTATGCTATTATATCGTCAAAGAGTAAAGAGTAGTGTAGGGTACAGATTTTTCGTGTTGGGAACTGCAACTTTTTTTGTTTGGTTGTCGTAAAAAAGAGTATTCGCGGACCTGCCATTTCCGGAGAAGCAATGAAAAGTACAGAATGTAATAAGAACACTACTTGTGACATAATAATGGTTGAACAATAAGGCTTGCGGGTACTCATACGTTATAACAATATATAAGAAACATTGTAATAGAAATAATACAGAGACAGGACATGAGCACTATGTATAAATTTACGGAGGTTTAATATAAACGGTGTATAAGTATACAACAGTTGTAAATCGAATGAGTAAGTACATAGTTGAACATAATAACGATAGTCATTCAGAGCAATATATATTGTAGGCAAATAACTGAAGTGAAAATTTGAGAACAAAGATGGCAAAAAATTGGAAACGTTTTCTGCAATGAGCACAGTTAAAGTTATTGAAAGGAGACGAGCTGCCATATACAGACTATTTATAATAAAACACAATCTTATTTGTAGAGAAACATTCAAAAGGGAAAGAGATAGAAACAGAGATTGACCAAGATTGAGAGCGAGATAAACGAGTGACATAAAATCATAATATAATTAGTTGTTTTACCCAAAATGAAGATAAAACTGAAAAAAGATTTGTATACTGACCTCTGTAACCCTTTGTTTATGGCCAGCATGGCCTTGCCAGTGCTAAAAATCAAACAGAGAGAAAAGCAGGTAAGATTGATAAGAACCAAAATTAACGAATTAATTAATTGAATGTAATTCACCAATAAATAACAAATAGAATCATCACAGCAATTTACAGGCTCGCTGACTGATTGAAAATAGAATATCATTCCCGGTGTGTGTAACAGTTAATTGATAAAACAATAATTGAAATAACGTACAGTAATAACGGCTACTACTAGTTTAGAGTTACAAACTAGAGAAGGAGCTGTGTTATTTCTCTCAATTTATTAAAAACAGTATAAAGCGGTAATAAACAGTTCAGCGGAATTTCTCAATCAGTGATAGAACTTCATAAAGAACTACATGAGCACACTGCTCATCGCGTTTTAGAAACTTTCAAAATAATACTGACATGATCGAATAAGACACTTATGCATTTAAATACGCGAAAAATTTATCGAATATAAAGAGTAAATTAGAAAGAAAAGGTTTTTTTTAAAACATGCATTGCATAATATTATTGTACAACAGCGCTTGTGTGTACTATATATAATTGCTGCACAAAGGGTGAAATTAAACTGCAGGCTCGTTCTGGCCACTCAACATTTCCATCGCCCTCAGTCTTCAGACTGCACACGGCTCTTTCCTAAAGATCCGTTGATTGCTTTGTGGTCTACTTTATTAATTCCGCACAGCAGTTTGAGTGCGGCTCATCTCTACGAACCAGATACATCGAGTATGTGGAAACCCACTGAGCAATCATAATAGGCAAAAGCCCGTTTACACGGACTCCAGTTCGCAGTAGATGATGATGATGATGGTGGTGGCTGGAAGAAGTGCCGTCAAGTACTTCTTCTCGATTGCCTGTCACGATGCAGTTTCAGAAAAGCGGTTTTATATGCATGAGAAAGTAGAAGTTTTTTTTTTCCTGTACACAGTTTACCCACTTTATAGTAACAATCAAATATACAATGCGGCAAAGCAATAACCACTTAAGAACTACTGGAGGATTGAAGGATCAATAACCGCTAGAAAGCTGGAAGCAGAGAGATTTCCGACAAAAAAAGCGTTTTTTCTTCATCAGTAGCTGTAGTAATGTAAGAAGGATGCCGAGAGTAGTGTGTATGCCTCCGTATGAGATACGGCTTTGAATCGGAGCAGTAGTGTGGTATGCAGTTGGCGAGAGAGGATGAATGTGTAAAATTGTTGCAGTGACATAGTATGCGGAGATGAAGAAGATTGCATAAAGTAAACATTTCATTTTTTAGGAGGGCCTTTGAGTAAGAAAGAAATTATAAAATTATAAAGAATGCAGCTATTGTTGCTCCCCAACTCAGTCAGCTTTTCAGTCAATAAAATTGAGTTTGATTAAGTAGAGATATAAAACTGATTAAAAAAAAGTTTTTCGGAGTAAACGTAGAAATACGAGCACCGAGAAAAGAGGTGCAAAAAACAGAGCGTCAAAATTAAAAGAGTGTGTCGGAAAACCGGGAAAGAATAAAATACTTTTGGAGAATTGAAAAGAATTGTATAGGAAAGAAAGTAGTTAGATATAGTATGGATATAATAACTGGCGTGAGCAGAAACTGCCACAATCAATTTTGAGAGAGTTTCTCTTGTACTACACTCTACTCCTGTTGGCAAGTCAGAAAGTAATTGGCGGTTGTGGCATATTTCCGGTACTTATTGGTGGCAAGGCAACGCTTAAGAGTAGTTTACATTAAGTTGACTCAGCAAAGATATAGGAAGCTATTTCTCAACTTGAAAATTAAAGTTCCTGCTCGAGTAATTAGTAAAAAAAATATAACTTCCACCAAAACATTGAGAACCCAAAAGAGAGTACAAAATGAGCTCTTGACTAACTGAGATGAGCTGCAGCAGTAGCTCACCTGGAGAGTGGAGAAAGTGGTATGTACCGCAGTCGGCCAGTAGCATGGTGGATGGGACCACCAAAGCGACGAGCTGCTGCAGCGGCCTGAGGCGCTGCCAAGTACGCGGCAAGTGGTGGAAGTGCTTTCGTGTTGTTGCTGGGATTGTTCGCAAACTTTACTGTCACCGGCTCCGTTGAGCCCTTTGGAATGGTTCCGTTCAATTCCTGTATTGCTCTTTCCGCCTCTACGCGCTGGTCGAACCGAATAAATCCAACACCTTTTGACAATCCTGTGAATTAAGTAAGCAAACATTGGACAATATTCTGAATTTTTGCTGCGATCTGCAGCTCTCACCACAACAACCAACATACTGAATCCTTTTCGTCCCTTCATCTCAACTCCTACAGCATTTCGCTTTCAGCTACTCTGCTCACCCTGTCATCATCATTACTACAGACATTATTAAATCCTGTCTCCTGCTTTATTCCCTAGGCACGAAAACTTCTTTGGTATCCTGGGATTGCGCAAGTACTATCACAGTACTATCCTCTTACCAGCTACATGTGGTCTTTTTATTAAAACAAAATGAACAAAGCAACCAAAGGAAAAAATTCCAAATAAGCAAAACAAAAGAGAGTTGAAAAGTTTATTTTATAGAAATGTCGTCATCCTATACTTTATCCTACTCGTTTCGTAAAACCTGAGTAAATGTATTGTGAGATTGCAGGACTACATTATAACTTGCAATTGAAAGCCATGCAAAATTTAAATTCTGAAAAACTTTGAAGCAAACTGTAAAAAAATAATGTTAAAACTGAAACTCAAATTATTTCCAGCATCTACCTAAACGTTTGAGAAAATCAACAAAATGAAACATATTATCATCGTAAAAGGAAAAAGTATAAAAAAATTAATTCCCTGCTGCTTCTTAAACCACGCCGCTGAACGCAGTCCAACGCGTGGGTGGTGGCACTACTCTTATTGACATTGCAATACAAAAACAGTCTCACTCTCTGGCGAGAGCTTATTTTTTTTTTTGAAAAGGTGGAGTTAAGAGTAATAGAATGAAAGGAAAACTTCTGCCGCCGAAAATGATACGCTAGCCTGAAGAGTCGAAGAGAAGCTACGAATAAATTACACTTAGTCGCTTATTTATTTGCTCACAATGAAAATATTCCTCGAATCACCAAACAGTAATCGCTTACCCTCTTTATTGTTCCTCTGTAAGGGAAATTCCGCATCGTCATCCCCAGCTATAACAAATATATTTTACGTGAAATTATAAACAAAAATTATTACAGATAAAAATAACTCAAGCCTGAATTATAAGAAGGGGGAACGTTTTATTAAGGTGACTATTGTGTAATTTGCTTACTCGCAAACAGATACAAGTAGTGGTGCTATGCTTTCTATCCCTACGTCTTGCTATAAAACGTCGAGGGAAAACTATCGCCCTACCTCAAATGAACTCAACAAGTTGCTAGAATATATATAAACTCCATGAACTTCATGCATAACTAAAGTAAGTCAATTAATAAAAATATATAGTAGATAAGCAGTCTACCTTTAAGTATGAAGCTAAAAATAAACCTTACGTAACTTGCATTTTACATGCAAGCGAGAAAATTACTTTATTTTTTACGTTACGACTTTCTACTGTCAATTGTGCTACCTGCTGCGTAATTTTAATGTTACATAATATGGCAGTGATGAAATACTGCTTTATTCTATGCTGAAACTTGCACAGTAACAAGGTTTTTTTTCTCTGGTAAAAAGCAGACATCTCAACGGTCAACAGTCAACTAGGCTAGTCAACTCTTTTTTTTTGCTAAAAGTTATTGGCAGTCAAATGTTAATAACTAGGTGAATCTGTACTGAATGTAGAATTAAATTACTGTCAACTAAGAATCAGATCAGAGAGGCACGTGGACTTTTTTTTAGATAACTTTCGCTTCTCCTAATAATAATAATAATTTCCAGATAACTCCTAGTCGATAAGCTGGAGCAGTTTTAAGTTGCGTTATAACGAAAGGATTAAATGAAAGCTGAAATGAAACGAAATAATTTAAAACTGTAACGAAAATTCAAAAACCTGACGACCCGTGTCCTGCTTGATGTAACCTTCTACTTGAGCAACTAAATTCACCTCGCATTAGAAATACGAATGTAATCAAATTCTGTACTTTCTCCGACAAGTTAAAACAAAAAAATGTGTAATACGAAAACCAAAAATAGCCAATTGAAAATATCAGCAAATATAAAAAATGACCACACCTCTTTAGTTTCTTAGAAAGAATCTGAAAGATTGTGCGTCTTAAGTATAAATATGCCCATGCATAGTTCCTGCGTATATTGTAAACTTTGATATATTTTCTACGCTTCAACACTACAGTATAAGGACTGATCTACAACAGGTGCCACGCCTTGTCACCTTTTTGATTTGGTCTTTTAACGATTTGTACAAGTATTTTCCATGAACTGCACAACTTCTTACCCGTAATGTTGTCGCACAAAATTCTGGATGTAATAATGCGACCAAATGGACTGAATAAACTCTCCAGTTCCTGCTGCGTCAAGTTTTTCGGCAGTCCGCTCACATAAAGATTAGCTCCTTTAATAGCTTCACTGCTTGGCCTTGCATACGAAACCTGCAATTTAAAAATTCATAATTAGGATGATGCAGCTCCCAGTTTCCTTGGCTCATATTATCCTACACGAATGTATTCCGAATTCCAACACTTTCCACTACAATATTGCTACATCTATGCGCTCCCTCGTCTTATGCTCATTTTGGCTCGTTTTAGCTGCTAGCGCTCTCGTTTCCAAATTCCAATCATAATTGTGTGTTTTCAGCTGTGCAAAAGGTAAAAATTCCTTCGGCGGAGAGAGCAAAAACAAAACGGGATGTAGCAGTGGGTCATATGCAATGTCAGATAACATGCTCGCTACAACACCGATGAACATAAAACGGAACAAGAGAAATGTAGAAGTGCTCTTAAAGAGACGGCTCAATTAAGTTAGGAATTAAATGGCTTTTATGGTTTGAAACGACAAAAGAATTTCTTTCTTAGTATCGTGATGCCAAATTGTCTTTCATTCACTACAAACCAGCCTTTCGACACAGCCAGCGGAGCTATTTGTCTTCAACTCTTTTGTAGACATAGAGCCCGTTGACTCACTCAATGTTTCAGTCTGTTTTACGTTTATTGGTGCATTTCATACAATAATAAGCTCACACAGGCCCAATGCAACACAATTATTGTAATCATTCCTTCGGCATACTCCTGTCACTGAGATAAGGATCCGAAAGCGAAAAGAGAGCGCATCCGTCTAAAGTATCACTAGACAGATCATTTTTATTTATCCACCGCAGAATGAATGGCGTTTTCCGTCTCTTTTCACGATGCTCAATTGCAATTTGCTAAGATTGGACGGATACTGGTACGCAGCCAATGTATTTTTTTTTGCTCGGAATAGCTCCCATTACATCGCCTATTGAGAACTTTAATTTCAGCTGTAAGTAATGCAAAAAGTATATGCGTGTGATGCATTTCAATGATGTGAAGCGCAACGAAAATGGGAAATAAATGATGCACAGTTTAGAAAATAGAACTGTACTTATGCTAGCTAACATCCCTCCTAATTTCTGCTTTCCAGTGCATTAATTAACTAGTGTTATAAATGCGAGCAGTGGCATCTCTGCATGTTACCTATTGTGGATTGGAGACGTCACAGCCCAGGAGAGGACTATCGGGGTTGCTATCTAGGTATTTAATGTAAAATGTATACTTTTTGTGGAAAGAGCTCTCTCACCTTTATTGTCTTGTTTTGTAAGCGGAGGCCGTTCAAAGTGTTGATGGCTTTCTCAGCATCTTCCGGTCTGTGATAGTTAACAAATCCATAGCCCAGGCTTTGGCCTGTTAAAAGAACAAAAAAAAAGAGTGGGCCAATTACACTGACGTAAGGTGAGGTGGAAGCGCGATGATATCGTGAATGAAGCATAAAGCAAATATTGTGAAATAATTGTATTAAAATTGATGTTAAAGAAAAAAAAAGTTAACTCACGCTCACCTGTAATCTTGTCTCGTATCAATTTACAGGATTCCACTTCCCCAATGGACGAGAACAAAGAACGAATTTCCTCCTGAGTCATGGTCTGAGGGAGATAGTTGACAATCAAGTTTGTTTTGCTTTCCTCCAGTCCACTGTTACTGGATCCATTGTTAGGGGAGGATTGAGATCCTGAGGACATGCTCATTCCGCACCCCACGTTCACTCCGTGAATAGAGCCGTTAGCTTGAGGAGGGCTTGTGGTCACGTCCATTCCGTTTTGCATCATTATGAACTGATGTGAAGAAGAAATTGAAAAACTATGAGGAGGCTTAACAAACGCTCGCTGTACGCAACTGTCTTGTCCGGAAATCCAGGCACCAGAGGTCACGCCAACTAGACCGGAAACACCGCTAGGTATGTATCCGTTAGTCACAAAATCCACTGGATAGCTACAATATTATTTTTTAAAATATACATTCAATTAAAATTCAATGCATTAATATACTTTTATTATATTAAAAGTACACCATTAAAAATTTTTTATTCATGCTTTAAGCTTCCAAAGTATTTAGTCCGCAGCAGTGGCTCAAGCAGGAGCAGCAGTAGCAAGCAGCGTTTCTGCAGTTCATTAGAATATCAAAATGTCATACGCCACGTAGTTCGCAATAATTTAGCAGCAACTGCAGACTGTACAAATGCCACAACCATCCTCTTCGGGAAACCAGTGAATGGTTTCTCGAAATTGGATTTCGTGTAGGTGGCTGGCCTCTTAGAGAAAGTCGTAGTGGAAACGGACAGCCACTTGAAATGACTGCTGTAACTGTAGACATGCATATTTATGCGGGATATTGTTTTTCGCGAAGCTCCCTTTTCTCCTCACCGCACACTGATATGCACACATCCGATGATGTTTCCTTTTTTTAAATTGCGTGTACTATCGTGGGCAACGTGTCAAACGGGTGATCTCTGAAAACAACTGTTTATCATCTCAACACTTTAGGAGATAATTCTTTGCGGATTCCTAGCGTAAATTAATCTTTGTTTATTTGTGCATTCCAAATATAACAAATTCCTCTGACATCCCTGAAAATACGGTTTGATTTGAAAAATGCAAATAAGAAACATTCTTTCCTGTGCCCGTACTATGCTACAAGCATTCTTTTTTAGAAAAAAAGGCGCGAAGGATCTTTGGCATGATACTACGCGTACGATTGGACTGAGATAAGAGGAATCCGGAGAGTATCTTTCACTCTCCTTGTTTATATAAACGTCTAAACAATCAAATTAATCTTTGGCTTGCATTGTTTGTATACCACATAAAACATTTAAAGAAGAGCGATTCCGGTGCATACCCCATTCACAGCCTTTGATAAATTTACTCCGTGTAATGTTGCATCCATATTACAAATAAAAAAAAAGAAGGAGCCACTGCTCATACGGCACACGGTAAAATGAGCGAGGAAAACGGGGAAAACGAGAGTTGCTCGAGTTTCCCCTGCTTATAGCATATGCATGAGGAGAGGAGTACGAGCAGCATCCGAGATAGAGACGAGAGACAGCCTTTAAGCACCTTTAAAGCTGCTCACGGCTTCATACTGGATTCAGTTTCCGCTTTTTACACATTTCAAGCAATAATACCCTTTCCGTTATCATTACCATGCATATTATATGCTAGAACGGTATGAATGTGCACCGGTTCGAGCTTCCCCTGTGTAGCCGCATTTTACATCTCCATCGCATATTATGCCCTCTTCTCGCCGTTTAATTTCTACTATCTCCCATTGGAGCTTCCTGCACATCTGTTTCATCGTTTTATGTCCCTCTCCATCTCAAAACGTATCTGAATATTCCAAATCATGATGATCATTTTCAATTCAAAGCCCTCGATTTCTACGCTTTTCAGCTCACCCACAGATTCCTAGTGGCTTCCTTGTGTGCTCGCTTCTTTCAGTGTCTTTGGCTGCACGTATAGTCTCCTATTTCATTTATTTTTCATGCTCCTTTTCCCATTTTTCTGTTTTTTGTATTCCGTTTTTTAATAATGGGATATCGATGACGCAATAGTACACGCAGAATATTCTTTAGCGAGGAGTCTGCACTCAGAATGCGGAAAATAAATTATTTAAATCCGCATGATCTAAAGAATTCTTTTATAATTGCAATCCCCATTTCAATTGACCAAATTCAGATGTGAAGGCAGAAAAGTTTTCCGTTTCCTAGAACTTTCTAGAATATAATGAGACCACAAAACTTTCTCGCTTTATATTCCAACTGCCACGAGCCATCTTTCTAATTTCTCATAATCGCAAACTCTTTCTACAAGGCAAAAACTCTCAACTTATTCTCAGTGCATTGATGTTCTCTGAAAGTTCGCTAAAAGAGAGGAATCTCATTTAGAAATTGCAATTTCCCAAAATACATCAAAGTGCTCTCAAGCATCTGAAATTGTCAGCAGTTGATATGCCAGTGCTCTAAGGAGGAACCGTTCTCTTAATGCCCCATCATATTTTATGTGCTTGGTAATGGCGTTCCCTAAACTGCGACAATCAACACGGCACTGTTTTTTAGCTAAGCTTTCCGCCGTTACAAACTAAATGCTGAGGGCGCGTAAATTCCACTCCTGTAACTTGAGTCATCGTCAGTAGGGAGTGAGAATGACGTATTAATATTGAGCAGTTAAAAAACGGCAGGGAATTGGCCGCCTTCTAGTACAAGCGCACTATTGTGGAAGATAACTTGGCATATTTGGAGCACGCAAAAATACCAAGTAATAAAGACATCAAATCTGAAATTAACGAATGAAATGGGAGCTTTGGGAAGATAGAGGAGCGCAATTGACACGGCCATGGCTGAATGATGAAGATATTAAATATGTACGCTCATCCTTGAATTGAAGCTCCGAGATGGAAAAAAGGAGAGCTTCTTTTATGAAGTGCATTGCCACAATTCAAACTTGTCCATATTACTTTTGCGTTGAGAAGTTGCGAGAGGAGTATTTTTACTTTTACACAGAAAATAGACGTTTCACTGCAGAAGACACAGATACAGACAGATAAAAGCAGCCAACTTCAGATATTAATAGTATGCGATGATGCTCCGATTTCTATTTTCTATATTTGGCCCAGAATAGTGCATTGATTTATGAATCTCTATGAAACAGTTGCTACGCGACTTCTCCTTTAATGCTCTTGTAAGGAACATGCATTTACCACACATAATTCTAAACGTCCTCCTGAAAAAAAACCTTATATCAAAAATTCTATAGTCTCGGTTGGAAAATTCCTTTCTCGTTAGATTATTTCCGGCTCTCACGCGAATTCATCATATGAAAATTGCCTACTTCCATTTCCCTTCTATTGGTTTACCTCATATGCGAAACCTCACTCGTACACGAGCGACGCTCAAAATTGCAGCTTTAATTGTCATATATTATGCACAGATCCGAAAGTGCGCAGTTGTATGGGAGCGAGATATAGAGAGAGAAAAAACAGAGCGGTGCAAAAAAGATGAAAACTTTGCAGGTGTGGCATTTGAAATGTTTACTTAGCTACAGTTATTGACAGGAGTGGAGTGAAAGACGTGCAAGCTTTGAAATGCAATAAGAATATTGTTATAAAAGGTATTGATTTCATAGACCAACCTTCCGCAAGAAATCAACATGAAGTGCGTCTAATATTTTTTCTCACTATTTGGCTTCTTTCCTACTTACAGTCCGTCAGTCTTCCGTATTGACTTCTCTACCCGATATTTAATTATTAATTTGCGTTAGCTTTGTATATGGCGAAGCTGCGAAAACTTTATCCTGACTCTAAATGCACTTTGGTGTTTTGAGTATTAGAAATAAATATATTAAAATAGCTGACTAGATTCTCAGTTGAGTTTGGAATTGTTTGCTAATAATCTTCCGCAAAGTTATATATATATTTTTAAAAAAAATAATTAACTAAACTGGCAAAGAAATAGTTCACGTAAACAAGAAAATATAGTCACTGAGGTAGTATAATAATCAAATATTTGGCAACTGCTAAAAAGATAAGTTGTAATTTAACTCAACTTGATGAAACTTGAATTAAAATCTAAATCAGCGAACTAAACCAAACGCAGAACAAAACTGAAGGGAGCTCGGCATCAAAAGGGCTATTTTATCGGAGTTGCTAGTTGGTGATAGCTTACGAAAAGTTTGGCAGTATAATATATACAGCAAGTAATGCACATGATTATGACATTTGCTCCACTCGCCCAATGTTATTTAGGGCTGAAGTAGTCATGCAATAAAAACTCTTTGTTGTGATCAAGCTCCCAGTGCACAGCGGGCATTACCAGAGAAAAAACGGGTAAAGAATTAGGGGCAGAGTGGTCTAGCCAGGGGGAGAAATATAGAATAGAGAACAGAGCGAGCTCATAACGGTCAACTTTAAAGGGATGAAAATATGAGTTTGTGCTTCGGGAGCTAAAATGTAAACCTTGCGCATTCATGATTTCCCGTGTACAATAATAGTGATGACGCTGTAGAACAAAAAAAATAGGGAGAAAGAGGGTTGAACAAAATCGAGCACTGGATCAGCAGTTGTTAGAGTTCACAACTTATAATGGGAAAGTAGCAGTGGTAATGGTAGTGGTGGTTGGGAGCAGTGTCGGTCGGCTAGTATCCAATTTTTGCTGGATTGCATTTGGAGAGGGAGAAAAAAATAGATTCAAGCTGATAAACACGGAGATGCAAAGAGCCTTGATGATCAGTGGTCATTATTAAGTTTTATACAACAGCCTGTTCTCTACTTCCACTTTCAGCGAGACAATGCAAAGGGATCTATCTGGCGCTCCCTTTAAAACCAGTATCATATCCGTATTTCCGAGAAATTTTTTGTATTTAATACATTTCGTTCCGGGAGTCTATCAGGCTGATGACTGCTGGTTAAAAAAGCCGTGGAAAGCGAAACCCATTCATTGAATTCAGGGGAATATATGAGTGATGCGGAAGGGGAAGCTGAAGTATGTTTTACCAACAGTTTTTAATTTTTTTTACTGCGAAAGAAAAAAAATTACTTTCGTGCACATTTGTTTCAAGAATATGGCTGAAGGGTGAGTTCCGTCTTGTACCTCCACCCTTTCAGGCTGATGCCCTTTGATAATTCATTAAAACTGCTTTTTCCAGCAACTTTTTTTTATATCAAACTTTGAAGAAAAAAAAATTGATTCGGGCTTTACATCTAATTGCAATCCTAACAAATGAAGCGCTTTTAGGCAACATTTTAAATGCCGAATGTATTACGTGGAATTCCACACGTAGGTATTATAAGCAGAAATGTTTACAAATCAACCGACAGCTGGGGCAGGATGACGAATGGTTATGGATTACGCACTGCATGATTTAAAAATATATTTTTGAATAGTTTTATGTACCTAACTTGGTTTATGCGAGCATTATCTTGCATCTTGCTGACTTACGTCATATGATTATTCACTGTAAGCACATTAAATAATTCTTCATGATTCATGAAGAATCATGACCAATCATCTTAAAACGTTACTAAACGTTGCTAAATACTGACGTGGACAACAAATATGATGACTAATCAATGCTTTAAGTCTGACTACAGTTTTAATGTGGGAAACGCGACTACGATTTACGTGTTTTTAGGCTGCTTTTTAGGCCCAGGAAATTAGGCCGAATAGGCATAATTGTGTTTGCTGTACAATTTCCAGAGAGTTTTGAAAATATGTGTTAGCATTTTTGGTCGTATCTTCAAGAATCCGAAAAATCGGATCGCAAATTTTTCTAATTTTAAAGCGAAATTTACTTGTTCGTGTATAACTAATATTTTTTTATAAAATTCCCAAACCAATTTCTTTTCAATTTCTACTTTACAAAATGTTATGAAAAGGCAAAGCTACGAATTAGCGCAAGAGAACAGAACATTCATCTCGTGCAACGGCTCTTTCAGTGTACAAAGTACAAATATTAATGGCTTGTACGGGTGAGCGAGCGTGCTCGTATTGCCCAATTGGCCACTAAGCTTCCTGTACTTTTTGTGTTGTCTGGCTGTCTGCTGCATGAAGCAGAAAAAAAAGTCCCCTCATCGCACCTTCCAGACGATAATGGGTGCTGTTGCTAGTGTATTGAACCCTTTGAAATCACTTTTCAGCATTCGATTATTCGGCACACTACTCTGACATACTCATTTTGCATTGTGTATCGGACGAGGATCTACGTGACTATTATCTATTTCCATTCCCCAAGTTCCCTTTCCCCAGAAAAAAATGCCAAACAGCTGATTTTTCAAACGACAGATGTGTACGTATAACTTGCAGCAAAAAATAAACGTACTCAAATGAGACACGTGTCTCGGTAATATTAAACTTCAATGGAAATGCGACGCAACTCATTTCATTTAAAGGCTCGTGCTTGCATTCAGATTCTCCGATTATAGGCAGCAAACATGTTTTCAGTTGCGCTTCACTCTCTTCCCCTTCCTCTCCCTACTTGTCAAATAAACTTTCGTATATGCACCCGTCTTTTTTTTAACGGGTAAGGGAAAAATCCATAATTTAGAGAGTTCGGCTTTGCTCCATATGAACGAACGGTCCAGCTATGGATAAAAATCTACTTACTCACTTTTCCTCTAAATTTAGTTATTGCTACCTATACCTACTATATATTTTTTTTACTCCCCACAGTTGTCATGCCACTACCGATTGTTCCGTTGACCAACTATTTTTTTTATATTAAAAAATATATATTCAATTCAACCATGACAGCGACCAACGGTGTTCAGACATGATCAAGCCAAAAGTATATAGCTTTTATACGTAGGATAAACCAAACTCTGATAATTGAAATATAGGAACACGCAGGGACTATTTTCTTTTCAATTATATAAATGCTACCGCAAGCGCTATATAGCTCACTCTTTAAATAGTAGCTTTGTCAGAGGAGGAAAAAAAATTTTTTTAGGCGTATACTTAATCTGGCATCGTAGTACCATTAAATTTTCTCATTTAGTGGGAAAAGTTGCTATGGAGAGGAATGTGTGGAGAAAATGGGAAGGAGTCTAGCGTAACTGCAAACATTATATTCAAAAAAACGCAATATCTTCTGGAATAGATTGTGCAGGGGTATGAGAGCAAGGAATTCTGATTTCGGACCGCTGCTCGTTTCCCTTTATTTTTCTCTGTGCAAGCCAAACAGTTCTACAAGTCGTAATCGTAATCCACAACCTCAACTCGACTCTTGCTCCTTTTTCCAGAAAGGCATCCTTTCCTCCCGTGCAAGTTCAGTACAATGGGGATGATGTTGTTCGGTGTTATGTAAGAATGAAAATGCTTTGCTGTGTGCATGCCTAGCCCATAGTCTGGCTGTATCGTATATGTGCCCTGACTCGTAATAAGGCAAGTTGGGAAAAGGGAGACCCTATACCGCTCTATACATATATATAATACTGCATTGCGGAGAAATAATAAAAACCCGAACCAACCAGTGCAGAGACAAATGCAAGTCTTGAAAATCCGGGGAGTTTTCAGTTCAACAAAGACTCAAGTTAAACTGACTTTGGCATTTAAAAGTGCTGTTGCTGCTTTGCTGCCGTTTCCCTCCGGACTATCCAGTTGCACAACTTTGAATGGGAAACCGTTATGCATGTATTTTTGTTAGCGTTATGAGCACAAGCCCAAAAAAAAATTTTTTCTTTTAGCGCTTACATCTTACCATAAAAATTCGACGGAATATTTTCTTTCAAAATCCAGAAACCATAAACTCAGTCAACACCACTGAGCTCACATGAACTGTACAAAAACTTGACACTAATAATAATTATGACGATGAGAGCGTTTTTATCTCTTCATTTGCTATCCCTGACTGGTTATATCTCAAGATTGTCTTAAAACGTTGTAATAATGAACTGTTTTCCCGCTCTGGGAAGACGGCTGCAAGAAGTTACTGCAGGAGCTTAGGAAAACTTTCTTTTTTTACGGAAATAGTAGTTTAGTCGTAGGCGCAGTCTAAACGGCGGCCACTGAATCACTTTATTTATTTAGCGAGGGTAATAATATACGCGCTCAATCACAGAAAAGCGGAATTCCACCTTTCCTACCGTTAGCGTAATAGTTGTAATAGGATTGGATAATGGAGATTGCATTATTTAAAAATAATATTGAGACGTCATGATACTTTGGAAAAGTACGGAAGAAGAAATACTGTTGGTGTACCTGCAAAGTTGTTGGTAGGACTAGAGTGAGTAAATGAGGGAGGAAACTCTGGCAGTTTTTTTTTGGGAATGAGTCCGCTCACAGTCTGACTCTCATGAGCCGGTCTGTTTAACTCTGACGTTATCAATGTTGAAAACTGTTTGTAAACCTACTAAAGTACTGTAAACATTAGGTGACGTCACTGACAGAATTAAGACGTGAAAGGATAAAAGAGTTCTCTCATGTTGACACTGACAAAGCAGCACTGAAATGGAAGCAGTGTGCAAAACCACTAACAAGACAACTTACTTTATGTAAAAATCCCTACCAGGAGAATCTCGAAATTAACAACTAATATTGTCAGCAACAATCAACAACGAAATTAGTGTACAACTAACTATACGATCACCAAACTGTCTACGTTAAGTTATCAGAAGCAATTTTCCTGGCGGACCTTGGGAAAATGAGGAAAAAGGAGAAAAGTATAGTATAAAGACAAATTACAAAAATTCGCCTTTCTGCAAGGAAGGAAGCACCTGCAGCACCACTCACTTTTCACTACTAAGACCCGATCTTCTCTTGGCTCGGCTCGTATACTGCCAAAAACTCAACTTGCACTTGCTCAGAGCAGGCAACACCCCAACAACATTAGCAGTAACACCAGGCATGAAAGTGGGGAAGGTGGTAGCGCTATTTTCCTCAGTCAGAAGCAGCGCTCTAGTCTTTTTTTTCCAAGCGAAGGAGTAGCACTCCGCTTCTCATAGGACCCTCACCAGTAAGAAACGGTTAGGAACGAAGAAGCAGAAAAGCACAAGAGGAGAAGAAGTAGAAGAAGACGAAGACGAAGAAGAAAATTGTCTGGGAGAAATGCAGGACATATTTGCTCGACAGAATAAGAAAGCATATTTTTCGGTATATATCCTAAATAATGTTTCAAAGGCTTTTTCTGCATGCATAGCGTCGAGTCAAGTCGTAGGCATCCACATATTTCTGTAGATACAGGAAGAGAAAAAAAAGGCACGAAACGAGTGAGTGGACCTCTTTGAAGACAAATTTTCAAGTCTTACCATGTACTTACTTACTACTTGTGTGCATGCAAGAAAGGAGACGTACAATCTATATTTATACACTTTTTTCACATACTATATCGATGTATCAAGATAAAAAGCTGCATGAACAAGGAATATTCGGATCCGATAAATTGCTTCACTCTTCCTTTCTACATTGTAAACTTACACTACCACATTACCCACTCCCATCAACACTGTCAGCCCCACACCTGCACTAACTCTCTGTACCCAGAGCTTGAGCTTAAAGAGCTTGCAGCAACAATTTCTAGCAAAGTACTCATCCACTTCGTTAAGTATGCCCTATTAACTTTCAGTTACATCTAATACCCCCTCCAGATAAGAAATCATCTCAAAAGCAGAAATGAAATTAATTATGCACTGTAAGCCCATAGCCTGAAGAAGAAGGTATAAAAAGCGAAAGATTTTTTCATTTTTTCGCTCTGCGTTTCAGCAAGGAAACATCAGAAAGAGCCGCAAAGCGTGGGCATATACTACTCGCTGTAACTGTATCCGACTGGTCACAAGTCATTAGTCAGCAACCGACAAAAGTTGCCACCCTGTGAGAAAACTTTATGTCGCATTTAAAATTGCATACCTAAAGCCCCATCAAAACTTAATGTGAAAGCTTCACTTTTTTTTATTTTCTGAATACCAGAGGAAGCCAAATTATATTTCGTAGTGCTTGAAAATGTTCTAGACTATTTGCCACGACATATATTATTCCCATCCATTATCGTCACCATCCCGCTCATAAACGAGAGAGTATGATTAGGTCAATTTTCCTTCCTTCCCTTCCATCGCATCGCCGAAGTTGATGTTGCATATCTGTAAACAAATGCAGTTTTAGCAGAACGCTAGCAGTTTGTAACGGAAGTTTAGCGAAATGCTTCTAGGGTGAGCTGCTACAAAAAAATGTATAACTCCTGCGTAGCTAATGTCCACAGCTAAATACTGCTGGGTAAATCTTCGTGGCTAACATTACGCAGTTTTTTAAGAGTTGTCACTGCCAAACTACGGCAGTTCCGTGTTAAATAAGGCACAACTTTCTTTCGTTCCCAATCGCATTACAAAAATTTCGATCAATATACTTTGCGAACTGTACCGACTAAAAAAAGAGTGTTGGAAAGCGAGTATATAAATTATAGCAGATACAATGATGCATTTCCACAGTACGAAATACTTGGCGACAGAATTAACATTCCTGGGCATTACTTTCTGTCATCTCGTCATTTAATCAGTTGACAAAGACTTTTTTTTTCATTTTTTCGTTTCTGTGGTAATATGACTATTTCCTTTGAAACTCGCAAGGGAAGCGTTTAACCTCTCAAGCACAATACATGTCTATTTACATGCGAGCTGTCATACACACTTCTGTATAAACAAATGAAAAAGTTGCTCGCTCGCACACAGCGTGCACCGACAGAGACAGAGTCAAAAAAATCTATAGCTCTTTCTTATGAAAAAGAAGAAATCATAAATTCTGAACGGATTTTCTAGTAATCCAAAGAAGGTGAAGTAATATAGCAGTGTTGGGAAAACTGTAGCGGGCTGTATCAGATAAATGTCACCCCATTTAAATTAATGCTATACTTCTGAATGAAATTGGCTAATCATTACGAAAAATCCAAGAAAAGAGATGGAATAGGAAAAGAGACGTTTCAATTTAGTCAGCATTTCGAGTTCAAATAGCTCACTTCTCTCACACCAAGACGAAAAGTTTAATACACACAGTATTTTTGGCAATAGATCTAAAAAAAATTTTTTTACACTCTCGGCAAAAGAATAACCTTTGATCGAGTTTTATGTTTGGAGCTCTCAAATTTATTACATTTTTTATGCCTAAAGTCGACTCATTGTAATAAATTTACAAGGCCAAGAATAACAACAACGTCACGTTTCATATACGTTGCTATGATTGAACAATAAATATGACGACGACAAAAATAATACTTTTTCCCCATTTTCGCACTCTCAGTCAAAAGCTGCTGAGCTTGGACTCAAAATTTGAGAATTTTCCGTAGATTTGAATGAATTAAAAATGACACGGAGAGGGAGCGTGGAGGAGAACCAAAAGTAGACCAGGGCTAATTAACATTTCATCAACTATCAACTGTAGCGCAATTCGTTACAGAGAAATAAAGTTTCTACTTTTCAGATAAAAGGGAAAATACCCAGAGAAACTAGTTACTTACGTTTAATTGCTCTCTGCAGTATTAAAAAATTTCTAAATTAAAACTTTTCCATGCTCACAATCAGCGCTAACAACGAGTGCTCCTTTGATAATGTTGGAAGCAACAGTTTCACATTTTTCTGCAAACTTTTCGCATTTATATTTTCTAATGTGAAAGGATTTTGCTTGAACGAGGGGAGAATTGCTACAGCAAAATCTCTCGACGTACGGGAGTGTGGTTGCATGTTTTTCGTGCACCCATTAAATAAAATACGTAATGCTTTTAGTTCATGATTCAGATTGGCTGCAAACCGATTTTGATTTGACAACTGACATCTTTTATGCTCACCCGTATCTCTGAACTCATATCAAAATGCGACTCAAGTCTCCCCGGAATTGCAGAACTTTACGTTGAAATTATCAAACGTCAATTAAGCTGAGGGTGATGCGAAAAGGTACTTTCGCTTCAAGTTTGTTTGGCAGAATTACATATATCTGGCTTCTTCCGCTTAAACTTGAGTGGTTTCTACAATTCAATTCTGCTCAATACATTACATGGAAGCACTTCCATTGTTAGGGAAGAGCAAAGCAAAAAAAATCTCTTTGCTCAGCATCACTTTTTTCCCCTCACACTACACTACTGAGGAAATGGAAGAGAGCTGTTCAGACTGCGGACGCGTATTACGTTGTAATAAAATTCTCATTTTTAACAGTTGACGTTTTTCCCTTGGCTGGAAGCAGCTAGAAAGCTATGACAGCAGTCGAGTCCTAGTCAAACGTATACAGGGCAATGAGAACTCTGACGGATGAAATGTACCCTCACGGGTGAACACATTCATGGGAACCACTGATGGCTAGTTAGTAAGTGGAATATTGGAAATGCTATAAGGCATTTGAAATAGCTTATTTTCGCGAACATTAGCTGCTCAATTTAACAGTTCGCTGCCAATTTAATTTGTGGAGTATGACGAATACCTGCTTGACACGGGCTAGGCTCCCTTCCCTAATCTGTTTCGCTAGGCAGAAATATTTCGGAAATGGATTAATTTTGTAGCTGACTTGTCGATTAGCTCGGAGGGGAGTGAACATAGGTCAAAGGGGCATACCTTTAGCCCCATACTGCAAATCCCTCCATATTGCAAAAATTGCGATACGGATGAACCACGTACTACAAAAATGGCTGACTTCAACGAGCTGAAAAAGTGTAATATTCTTAAAAAGCAATTTTTATCAATCCTGACAGCACTGCGTATGTGCACTGCATGAATGCATGTCATTTTGGATGCCTCATTTAAATCATCCTGTCTAAATTTTAAGACATTAAGAAAATTGGTACACAGAAATCTCACCGGCTTGTATCGATCCGGGAAAGATAAAAGAGGAAAACGAGAAGCTGGAATTTGTCTACGAGAATTTTCAATAAACTCTGCAAAAAAAATTTTTTTTGGCAAACTTCACTTCAAAAGAGCTGGAATAGAAAGGAGAAGGAAGGAATTAGAACATGCTTGAGAAAAGCCGCTCATCATTTCGGTTCTAGAAACGGCCACTTGCACACTTTTTAGTACGGTCAAAGCTATTTGCTATAATACTACTCGTGCTACTAATGAAAAAACGCATCCAGCAAGGAGTTTCTGTCGTAGTCGTAAAAACGTCCGGCTTCCACTCAGAAAACCGGAATCGGATTAAATTAGAATTCTCCGAAAGTCTTGAGCCCCTACGTTAAAGTTGCAAAATAATGACACCACCACCAGTTTAATGTGTGCTTTGCACAAAACAAATCATACTAAAAACGGGGAGTGCTATGGAAGTCCATAAGTGTCTGTATTTTGATGCTCTAAGCCGAAAAAGATGAGGTAACTTTTTTTTACCTTTTGTTTCAATTCAAAACTGCTTCCCTATCTCTGCCTGCCACTTCCACTGCACCATGAGCAGACGGCATTTCGAGGCTGTGCATGGAATACATACGACGAAATCACCGATGTTTATTGACGACGTCAAAAACAAATTTAATACCAAAAGTAAGTACATATCTCTTCATCGAATAGTTGTTATATAAGGAAAAAATTCGGAACAATCGCTCTTACATATGTTATCATATACGAAAATTCTAATTTCACTAAAAAAAGTAGAGCTGATGTGGCAGGGGTCCAGGCTACTATAAGTATCGGTTTCTATGAATAGAGTGTGTTCTCCCATAAAAAGTGAACACGTTTCTCATAAGTTTACCATATTACTTCTTGTTCCGCACATCTTCCTATCTATGGCAACCCCTCGCTCGCCATCGTCCTTTCACATTTGCCTTACTTTGATCATGAGAAAACGAAAAAAATATCCTTTTTAAGCAAGATGTTGTCCAGTCAGCTCATCCTTTTTGTCAATACATTTTGATACTGTGCTCAAGAAGCTGCAGTGAGAACAAAAAAAAAGTGCTGTAAAGGGAGCAGATGCAATTTCACTTATTACATTACTCCCCGCTCCTGCTACATTTTCTCTGTTTCGGTGTTGTGCAAACTGGGAATGATGTTGGTTTCTTGGGCATGTAGAATTGCTTGGCTAATACATAATATAATATATAATATAATATTTAGTACAGGAGGCAAAAAAAAGGAGGTGATGAGGCAGTTACCAAAGCGAACATACTTTTAACGGGAGTAGACGTGATGTGTGGCCACCGAAAAAAAATAGAAATTGGTATTAAGTCCTGCTAGCACGCCGATCTCGTTTGTCCATGCGAATGATGATGAGTCCAAAAATATGACAATATGAGAGGAAAAGACGCCCCAGCTAAGTTATGCAACTGAAGTGAGCCAGCATACTACATATACTCTCGGTTGTGGAAACAAAAAAAGCAAGAAGAAAAAAAAATCAGCAAGTAAGCTTTCAACAAAATTGGTAGCACATTTCCAGCGGAATTGACCGTCTTGAGCAGAAGCGAATTTATATATGCGCCTACAATTTCCAAGGAATTTTCGAATATAAATATAACTTGTGCTGGTGTGTACAGAAAAAACCACTTTCTGCTAGTGGTCTGCGGTGATAGTTCTGGATCCGATGAGATGGAGGCGGTGTGGTGGTGACTGAGCTATTCAAGTGAGACTTTTCGTCATGGCGGTATATGCTATACTATATGCAAGATTATGGCTTCGACTGGCTAAAAAAGACGTCGTATACAGTACCTAATATGCTCCAGCAGACAGTAGTACGTGGCTTTCCCAATCCGTATACGAGCTCTAAAGACTTGAGATGCAATTTACTTTCCTTCTCATATATCATTTCTTTCCCCAATTTTCCTCAGAAAAAGCCCTGCAACGGGGATTCTGGAATATGCTGGATTCGAAAATGATAAAGAGTTTCATCATTTCATTCACACTCACTTCCTTTGTGGAAGCGGACATTGTTTTTTCTAACCTTTTTTTTCTCGCTCGTGTGCCTATATCCTTTTTCCTGCCGATGAACCAGTTACAACCTACCCCGCTCTCTATTTCCCGAGGAAATGAACTTTAATATCACTAATACTTTCTGAGTCTTCAACCCGTTAAATTTTAATAACACTAATCCTGTCGTGCGCTTTCTTCTTAATGAGACTACCCCGTGGTTCCTCATTTAATGAAGCTTTTTAGCGCAAATTGCTCTCAACAGAATTCACTTGCCCGTGTTTTTTTTGTCGCTATCATTGGGAACACCAATTTCTAAAGTGTAAATCAAATACACAACCAAACAAATCGCTAATTTGCTGATTGCGTCTTCCTTTTCCAATTTTGCCGAGCATTTTCCTACTACACAAAGGTCAGTCCGAGAGCCTCCAATGTCGTCAACCTCATTAATTACTTACTCAAATGGAACACTGAACCAATGTGCAATTATGTTGTGTAGAGGACTAGAAGGACAACACAAAACCCACGCATGTGAGTCGCCTAGCGTATCATATCAGTCATTGTAGATTTTCAAGTATTAGTACTTGTCTCTTAATTTGGCCTGTGTTTCTTTACATTTTCACGTCGTTAAATAGCGATAGCGCAAAGAGTCAACAATGCTTCAAAAGCCTGTCCGTCGCTTCCTTTCTGATTGCCAAACTTTTTTTTTCTCCCAAGGGAACAAAAGTTTACTTCAGTATTTTAAATACCCTTGGGTATCCCTGTTGTGCATATCTATGTATTTTCGATGCCGTCATTGGACGGCAACTTTTCTCTCCAAGTCACGTTTTGTAGCTCCATTCTACTGAGCTTGTTGAATAATAATGATCAGTGGGCTGGGTACCCAGCACACTAGGTAGAAAGCTATGGCAGCATTCCAGTACCGAGATAAGAAGCAACCTACTTACACGTCGTTACAAAATTATGTTTCGATAGCAGAATCCTGTAGAAAAACGGGTAAGCACATCTGCCGCTGCTGCTGTTACTACTCGTCAGCACTCTTCATATATTTTTATCAATGCTTTCAGTTACTTTTTCCCAAATGCGGATTAAATTCCCACATACATGCTATTAGGTATGTTGTATCTCTGCAATTATAATTAGTAGTTTTGAGAGCTATCTATATAATGATGAGTATATCGGAATAATGATGCCAGTTGAGGTGTAGGAGTTCGTTACGGACAGAGAGAGAGAGAGCTGTGCGGTTTGAAAAGATAATCAACAAAGCTAATTCCATTATTTTAAGTAAATCAGAGCAGAAGTGTGTGGGCCTGAGCGTGCTAAAAAAGACATGGCTCTAATGACATGCTATGTGGGCTATTGAATATTATTGACAGTGATAACTTGCTTAGACTCGCGGAATAGTATGCCTAATAGTTCAGCCGAGATATTTCACACAAGCTGATAAGCGCAAAAACCTTGGAAGCATTCCATGCGTCTATTTTCTTCACAAATACACAACCCACCTTTCAATCAGCCGTGGTGTTGACAAATTGAGGAAGAGCAGCTACAATTTGGGCAAAGATTTTTATGTGCCTATACGAACACTGAACAGCAGCATCCCTCCCAATGCCATATATTTTTATTAAGATTCACACTTAGCAAACAGTGCATGTTATATGGTAGTGTGCGCGTGAAAAAGTTAAGTCATCTGAGTGAGCACGTATACCCTTGGCGTAGCTGAATGTAAGAGTTTCGTCGCGTCCTTCCTTTCGTAATAAAAAATATTTTCCCTGGAGACAATATCACATTTTCCCGGATTCACTAGAAGCCCCGAATATATTGAACATTCGGAAGAAAAATTTGTCCAAAGGGAAATTCCCTGAGAATATTTTGATGATTCAAAAAGTTTACATCCTTTCACAATTTTCTTGAGCACATTTGTGCAACTTTCCCGAGCACTTCCTTCCAGTCCATTATGCAGATGTGGAAAATCCAGCAAACTGACGAGTAACTCCTTTTGTGCATATTTAATTACGCCCTTAACATATCGCACACTCGAAAAAGTTGTGTTTTACTCCATGCCAACTTTCAGTTTCGTCAGTGGTGAATAAAATCAGCGAATCGTCATATTTCAGTAGCACCTTATTAAGTGAAGCCATTAATGGGAGGCGCATCTAATAGAACTTTACTACTCCTGCATATTCCGGAATATGACTCGCACCGCTTCTAATTATAAGTGCAAGACAGCTCTTCACGTTTCAATTCAAACTGCTAATTTTAGCGCTGAGGATAATCCCAGCATGCACGCCCATGCACGCCATCCCAAGTAATGAATCATGAACATTCTTAATGCTACTGTAAATACTCGCAAAGCTCATTATAGTTTAAAGTTGGTGAAAGAGTGAAAAACTTTTTTTTTCGCCAACATTTGCAAGAGGAGTCATCGCATATAACATACTGCTCGCCACCACTCCCTCAGCATTACAACACTTTTTCAGCTACGTCTTCTAAGACGATTAAAAGGCGTTATTGCAGGCCGCTCCAAGAATGAACTCAAAGGGGCTTGAAACATCAAACAGTCTCCAAAATGGTCTTTTCTCAACTTGAAATTCCATTATCATTAAGCCGCACGTACGTAGCAGTACAAACATCGCCACTTTTTATTTCGCCTTATCCAAACTGCTCTAGTGGGTAATACCATTAAGTGTACTGTTCGCCGTAAGAGTGGAGAAAAGGGAAGGAAAAAAACTTTTTTTTTCTTCCTCCAAATGCAAGACTTCTAAAGGCGTATCACACTCAAATATCGATATGAGCGGTCTACGAAGAACGTAAGTACTACAGTTCTCCTTCCATTTCCACTTTTTACTTTCGGAGATGTGGTTGCATTCCAGCATCACTAACTGCTCGCTCAAGACGGGAATGAAGCAATGCAGCACAGGAAGAGCGCAAGAACAAATATGAGCAAACACCACTTTCCTGCTATTACGCTGCGCCCATCCGCAGTATATTACTTACTAGAGGAGAGAGGGGTGCCGAGGACGTACTAAATTTTACTCCATCTGCGATTGCCAACTTTTTTTTTATGCCGAGATAATAGTAAAGTAGGGAATTTCCAACAATGTTATATAAAACTGCCATCAAAAAGTGCATCTGTACTTAGCATTTTTAAAGTTTAATAATGCGGCCCTCTCAGCGCCGGTGTGGTTATTTAAAAGCAAACTCGAGCTTTTCCCTCTTTTACTCCCAACCATGCATTTTCCATTTTAACGGGCACTTTGGTGTGCACTTACAAAAAGATTTTCCCAAATATTGATGCCCATACTTGTTTTTTTTGAGTTAGCGATGTTCATCAAACCTGTAATGCTGAACTTTTAGTTTAACTTTTCTCCATTTACGCTAACAATGTTTACGCTACCGCTACCCACATCTAGTGTGTGGCAGTAGGCGCGCGGCTATCGGAACTCTCCTAAACAATGCTTCCTCCATTGATCAACTTTTTTTTATAGTGCTATAGCGGTACGTATTTAATATTTGAAATTCTTTCGCCAGGAATGGCCTCGAACAAGCACTTCAAATATGAAATGAAGCGAGCCACATTTTTTGTTGGTTGAATACGACGCCATTTCATAGAAAGTTCTTTACCTCCGGACTCTAGGCGTTCCTACTATTTTTTTTCTTCCTTTTTTTTTAAAAAAAAGGGTAGCATTGCTCCACAACAGATGATGTTGCTATAGTAGTCGGAGAATGTATGCGTACTCTGGGACTGGTACTAGCAAATCGATACCGAACTTGCCCTCTGTCTGATGTTCCTGTTCCCTCTCTACTCTCATTTCTGGCACTAGATCCATCCTCTTCAGAGAGAATGACTAATGCTAAGCAAGGCACAATGAAGAAGCTAACCACCACACCGAGCTAACTGAACCGTTTTCTTTCCCTAGCTTTTCTACCACACTAGCGTATCCGTCTCAAAGTATGTGTTCTCCCCCTCTACGTCTCCCAAAAGTACTCTTTCGCCTCTCCCCTAATAATACTGTTCCCCCTTTCGCTGCTCTATCTTTTCACATTAACTCTGCTTTCCAACTTTTCTCCAAGTCCATGGTTTCTAACTTTCCTTCCAGCTATCCAAACTGCGTTACCTTTTTATTTTGTTCAGCGAGGCGAGGAGGGAGCGAACTGAGCTGGATGTAACAGAGTATGCCTAAAACTGTACAACAGGACCACGCAGCCGGTACGTACGTACTCCTTCCATACAACTTTTACTGCGGCATTTGGCCCCATCAGTAAACACACAGAAATTCCAGTTTCTTTTATAGAAACGTCATATGTTTATGAGTGCCCAGTATTATTAAAACAAGTATAATGCGGTAGCAGGTACGCAATTCATATCATTATATATCATTGTTTGGCATTTTATATCGAGCGACAGCCTAAAAACACATACATTTTTATACTGTTTACCACCACCAAAAAAAAAACTTAACAGCAGAGAAAAAGAGGCACCAAAAACACACTCGCTTTATAACTACGACTTTTTACTCGCAGCAGCGCCTCCACTTTACCATTTACCATTTACTTACTCACTACTCCTAGTCAGGGTTTTTTTTTGTAGTATTTCTATTCCAAAAATAGGAAATCCAGGCATGTACCTAGAGCGAAAATTTATCCATTGTTGTCTCTCCTCTCTCCTTCCAGTATAAATTTTATGATTATAAGGGAATAATAGTGAGCAAGGGAGGGCTGTTCAGGGAGAATGAAAAATAGCAAAAT
>JAHZND010003466.1:0-12884 GCA_027744115.1 Acrocyrtus sp. NNG-2020 | reverse complement strand
ATTGCAGTAAGCAAAACGTACGACATTTTGCATTCTGCTGCGAGTTGCGACTCACTCACTATGAGCATTGAGCCAAGGTGAAAAATGTTTCATATTTTTCATAAATAATCTTGTTTACTAATCTAAATTTGACCTGTGGATAGGGATTAATCACACTGCGAAATTAATTCCTTCGATATGAAGCTCGGCTTAACTATTTATTTACAAACACACGATCAGTGCTATCTTTTCTTCCAAGTTATGACCTCTTTCTCGTTTCTCTCGCTATCAAAGAGAATTTGCTATAAAATTAGCTCTAGGAAAGTTACAAAAAAATACTTACAGCTCTTCATATCCACATCGCATCTCTGCGTGTCTGCAGGATAGTAGTGGAAATCCATTTGACAAGCCATCGTAACTGTAATCCTGAAAAGCAAAGAAAGAGGAATGCGTATGTCAGTCACACACCACAAATTTGTTTTTTCTAGTCTCACCGACTTTCGAAAAATCTTATACATTCAGATTCACATCCCACCACCACACAGCCATAAGATAATTTCATTAGTCATGCTTGTTTTTTTTACTGTACCTTGCGGAATAGCGTACACCGCTATCTGGATATATGCGTAATGAGGCAGGTTTTGAAATTAACGAAGGTTGTTGCGACGTTTTTCACATGATCTGAAAATTCCAGTTGAAGATATTCACATTTTCATTCCAGTTTTATAAATAGAATCTGAGTAAGCTTTTATTATTACAAAAATCAAAACATTATTTTTTTCCCACGTACCTATGAAAATATCTGGATGCCATATTTTGTCAAGCAGAACCGGATTGAGGACAATAAATTTCCCAGTCCGATCAGATAAATGACTGAGCCTCGTGTCTTTCCAGTATATTCGCAGATTCATCTCCAGACTCAGTTCCTTATTGGGACGATTATACAAAAAAAAAACAAGAAAGCAATTACCTTTTTTACGAGACGTTTGCTCTAAATTCATCTCTTCCACTCACACATAAAGACACACGGATACATTCATTATTTAACAAGCAGTTTTTTCACGACACACGGAAACAGGTATTTTTTTGAATGACAAAAAGACTCAAAACTTTTTTTAAAAAAAGTAAAAAAGATTATGACTTTGCCAGAAAGATCAGGAAACACGACATTTTAACATTTTCAACTATTGATTTTTTTACTTAAAATGTCAGCTCAGCTTTTTTTCACCGCATCGTAAATGCTTTTCTATTCTAAGTCCAATTTTTCAAGTTTTTTTTCTTTCAATGACATTCCGTCAGTATAATATCTCTAATTTGGAAAACAAAAATACCTACGTCAGGAAAAAAAATATATTCTTCTCTCCTGACAAGGAAAACAAGCGTGTTTGCAAGTGGCATCATTTTATAAAAGCTTTTTTTGAGCAAAACAAAAGATAACGAACTCAATCACAAACAGCAAATGAAATAATAAAAACTACAACTAAAGTAAAATAATTAAAATGTATTTTTAATTTATCAATTAATTTTTGTCCATGTACGTACCAGATCACCATAACCCTGTCGTAAAAAGTGTCAGGTATGATGGGCATAAAATTTAAATGGCATTTTTTGTCGTTTGTTTGTTTTTTTCAAATCCCATGAAAAAAAAAGAATTAAAGTTGAGAGCAACGCATCAAATAAGATGTTTCGTGGTTGTGGTTCCAGAGAGGATTGGAACGGAAGTGACATGTTTTCGTGTTGCAAGCAATGTAAATCAATCAACAAAATAAAGTTGGTTCAGCTTCTCATCTTGTCACGTTATATATTTCTCAACGGAATTCTACAGGCTCCTCACAAGAGCGACTTTTAGTAGATTGACAATAATTTTTCCACGTCAACATATATATCCCACATAGATATAGATATATTAAAAGTGTATATATCCCAACATTTTATAACAAGGTTCCGTGCAATACTTTGAATTAACTGAATACTGTGCTGTGCGTTCCTCTTCTCTACTGAATAATAGTGAGGATAAATATACGAAAAATATATAATACAAAACAGATTTACAGAAAACACAGAACCGGAAAATATGAAGTGAATAAAAAAAGCAACATGAAAACCTACTCTACTTTAAAACTCTGTTTTTTTGTTGAAAGGGTAAAGTTCACTGTTTTAAAGTAATACGAACAAATTGAGTTTTTATTCCGAACGCTTATTTTTATGATAGTGCTTTTATTCATCAGCAAACAATTCCTTTATCCATTCTCTACGTCGTCAACTCTAAATAATTAAGTATTATGATTATGAAAGACAAAGCTTCAAAAGCTGTGACGATGACGAACAAGTTAATAATAGAGTCGGTGAAAAAAAAGTTTAAAAGCAAAATTAAGCCACTGAAAATTTATCCGAAAGGGACATTTAAAAAAGTCGGAATTTTTCGTAGCATAAGTCAGAAAAACGTGAGCAAAAATTTGGAACCATTTTTTTAAAAAAAAAACGGAGTATCTTAATTCAACCTATAAACTAAAAGGTACCCGATTGAAATCAGAAATCAACCTCCTCTCATTAAAATTTTAACTTAGTCTAGCTCAAGCAAAGCAAAATATTCAATTTTCTAGCCAGTATTGAAAATTAAGAAAAAAATGGGATTTATGTCAGGCTACGGGCCAATATATGAAAAAAGTCCATTTCCCTGGCTGTCGTGCATAGCCAAAATTCAATTGTAAATTGGAGTCAGGTAATCTATACTCCACTCGGACAGGACAAAAAGTCAAAAACTTATAATACCTTGCGCTATCACAATAAGTAATACCATTGATAATCGATGCCCAAGTCTACTAAACGAACTACATAAAACTACATATTATATGTGCGGTATATTAATCTAGTCGAACTAGGCCAATTTAATTTAGCTGCCTCACAATGTATTTGGAAGGGGTAGGCAAATGTCGAAATGTCACCAAGTTGCAATGCAGGGTTATGCTAAATACAAATTATAAACCGCGGCATTTTACTTTTTACTACACTATTAGACAAGTCAGACCCATTAAAAAAGCTCTACGTTTTTAAATACTTAGGTAATTTAGGTACGTCTTCAACAGTTCATTTTTTGAGTTGGTCTGGCGTTTGATGTAGCGAAAACGCAATATCAGTTTCATGCAGTAAAAAATGCATTAATAAAATGTTTCCACAGATTTTTACTGAAAGCATCTCTGGCAAATCCACATCACATTACTTTTTTATACTTTTTGTGTCTTTTACAGTTGCATGCTTAACATATTTCAATAAGAGCAATAATACGAAAACGGAACTAGCTTCCCAAAAAAGTTGTTTTTATGTAGCAAAAATTGTACCACGGAGAAAGCTTTAAAATCACAACAAAAATAAACGTATTCACTGTCCAGCTAGCAGATTAAAATTCATTGGTCAATCAAATTACCACCAACAAATATTATTTTTATTATACATTCTGTAAAAAATAAATTGTTACGTGTTCTCTACGTAGGTATTAGTTTAGCAAGAAAATTGGAAAATTTTTGTAAGGACAATGGTCATAAATAAACTGTGGGGGAAATGACAAGGGTTACTATGTATTAGGAGCATAATGGAAAAAGAGAAAACTTACCTCATTAAGTTCTTTAATGTCACGAACGTTCATAATGAGTACTGAAAAATCCACCTGTGTTGCATCACCTGTTAATTGAAGATACAAATTTATAAGGGAATGAATTTTAGACATGACTATGACGCATATTTAAAAGTACGTAAACACGGACAACAGAAGTATTACATGATCGTCTCCACGAAGTGAATTGGCGTCACCAGACATCCAGTGATTTAGTACAATATTGCGGAAGTAGGTATATTGGCCATGATTTGCTACCCAAAAGTTTCGATGTCTTTCAACTCTCTAGTAATTAAAGTACCCTTTTCTTGATATGCTTCGCTCATTCGTTCATCGCTTACCTTTCAGCGAAAAAGACATTTCATTGTTTCGCATAAATTTTAACCTGTCGCATGCTTACCAATTGCCAATGTTCTTCCAATTTAAAAAAAACTGACTTGAATTGTCTTCTTAACTGTAGCAAATTAGCAATTTAGAGTTACTGCAAACGCAAAGGATAATGGTAACGGCGTATGAAGGACATTCGCATTATCGCAACAATGCTGTTGACCTTTCGAATATCACCAAGTAGTGGCACGGCATATGCCGGCAAGATTAATTAACGAATTAGCAATACCAAGTACATCTCCTAATCTATTCGCATATCTTCATTTACAGATTATATAGGTAGGCAAATATAGTCATACCTATACCAAGCTATTTACCAACACAAATAAAAGCCTTCAGTTTTCCTAGCTATTTACCCATTACATCTGGATATGGGATTCGTCCATATGCTCGCTCACTAAAATGAAGGTTATAAGAGGTTCCTGCTACGTCAAAAAAATTATCTTTTGCTTGACGCTCGCTAGGCCCCTTTATGGAAAAAATAGGACCTTGGCTCGTGATTGGTACCTAATCTACTACCTGAGCTCGAGTACTATTCAAGAGATCACTTTGCCACATAATAATTATTCACTCAGATAAATCAGCTTCTGACTATGACAAGTTAAGTTATTGTGTGATGTTCTCAATACCACGTAACAAACCACCAAACCAAGAAAGTATTATATGAATTTGTGACAACTTCATTCAAGAAGAATATCAAGCTTCATTGAGCAAGTGAAATCAGAATTAAATTTTTGCGCTAAATTCTACATGACATGATGTGATAACTAACTACTACTGACTACAGTAATAAAATACTCAACGTTCTATACAATGAGAAAAATTGTTATCTCCCTCTCTTTTTGACTTGCAAACTATCTCATACAAAACAATGTCCGTGAGTGTCCTTGAAAAGTGTACTCAAATTAGCGCTTTAAAGATGATAATGAATAATGCGCAACAAAGTGCATTGTAACTTGAGCACCTGAACTCGAAAAAACCCACAACATGCTCGGCCTGGAAAATCTTTCAGATTAAAAGTTTTATCATCAATCACTTCTAAGTAATCTGAATCATCATGCCGATTTCTCGCATCATTTTCGTCATTGTTGTGTGTCATGATGCCAAGTTTGTATGTTTCAAGAAAAAATACTATTTCTATTCCTCTTCATCTAACACAGTAAAGAGCTTACTGAAGGTTAAACCACAAAGAGATTCTTAGAAGAAAGAAGAAATGACAAAAACCATAAAAAAAGTTGGCAAAAAACTGAAGAATTTCAATGCTCATTTTTTGCTAGTGTATTAGCGTTACTTTACTGCACAGATATTCCTACACTGTGACTGTGAGTGACCGACTGTAAAATGGGCAGGTGATATGTATGATGGCGAAGACTACGTCACTCTACGCAAAATAAACCTCTCTCCTATACATCTGCTCGGACTTAAATAGCATGTCCATTTAAGTTTACAAGAAGTTCACCTTGCGCCCAAGAAAAAAAAGCCATATACTTTTACAGCTTGAATAGCCCAAATTATTACAAACATCCAAACGTAGTCACAAAAGTTGAAGTAGTAAAAACTGGCAATTTCTAAAAAAAAACAAATTCCATAACTTTTTTTTGCATTCTACTGAACTACTTTACAGGTACATGTGATTTTAAGCGCCTTCCAGATACCTCTGGATACTGGAAGAATGAATTACTACTTATACCTCTGCCTTAAAATTGCTAGATTGAATTTTAAAGTAGGAAAGCAAGTCAAGTCAAAGTCAAGACTATCCATCAAGCTAATAATCACGGTAAATTCAATAAAAGAATAGAAAAAATAGAAAAAAAATGGAATTACTATTGTTAGTCGGAGGAGGCTCATGAATACTGTAATTGGAAGGAATCAAACTCAACGCGTCATTCAAAGTAGAGAAGGACTCAGCAGAGCGTCTAGATCTCGGATAGACTGAATGGGAGAAGGCGGAAATCCCACCGAACTCGTCATCAGCATCATCGTCCAAAATTGATAGCGCATTCGCTGAACTCAGCAATCTGAAAGTAAATATAAATCGACATCTTTCAAAACAACGTCGCAATTTATTTAAACAAAAATAAAAACTCCTGCCCTACATAATATACATTTATTTACTTCAATTTTTGCTGCATACCTAATTGTAAGGTGCATATAATAATTGCATGATTCATGATATTTTTTAAAAACCGTTTTTAACCAGTATGAACTTGAAACTTGATTTTTTTTATGATATTGCAAACTGCAATTAGCAATGCTAACTTCAGGCGCAATTCCAACGGAACAAGCTACAATCTAAATATATTATTATGCCTGCGGCAATTAAGACTCTACTTTGCATAAAGTTATATGAACATGAACAGTTTAAGCATATTCTTGAAGACTTACGTGACTCGGCTCAGCAGACAAAAGGAAATTATTAGGCAGGCTGTCGTAGAAAGTTGGGCTCTTGCTGTTGATTGTAACACCATTTTTATTCGCCGTTATAAGCTGACGTTTACGATCTTAACTGCCTTCCAACATGCAACATTTTATACATTTAGTCCAGTAACTGCACTCATTCCTGTGTGCACCAAAAAAATTGTAGCTTTCACTTTAGTGTTGTTTTTTCTGTGCGTCGTAGCCTTATCAGCTCTTAAATCACTTCTTATCGTATCGCGTGCCTCCAGCGGCTGGAGTTGTTCCTGGAATTTGAAAAAAAGTAAACTAGTTTGAAACAAAAGCAATAACTTTTTAGTTACAGTTACACGAAGTTGTTCCTAAAACCAAGTGGATTAGAAGGGAAGGAAACAAGGTGAGGAGTTTCTTCCTTAAAACTGGATTATGTCATGTCACACTTCGTATGCTACTTGGCATTTTGCGTGGTACACTGAAAAACCCATTTTTCTGAATTTAGAGTACACCATACCATAAAAGACGAAATTGGAAAATTACCCTGGGGGGTCACTTTACGTTTGTTTCGTGTTTATTGCAAATTGAATGCTCAAAGACAAGCTTGAGCCTATCCAATTTATTGTAGTTTTCGTGGTAGTTTAAAAAGAATGTATAAAATAACAATAGTAATGCACCTGCTTCTGCAGTTCCGTTCCAGCCTGGAACTTCCAGGCGAAATTATTTGCTTTCATGCACACTTTAGAACAAAGGCGTAATAAAATAAGGAGTAAAGAATGCACCTGCTTTTCAGTTCCAGTTAAAACGGAAATGCCGTCCTTATAGTCCTTAACTAGAAGAGGAAGCTGGTAAAAAGTGGATGAAAACAAAAGGAAAGCACAACTTCCGGTCGGAAAAGGCTCTCTCGGGAAAGAGCTCTGTTCAGAATAACTATCAGTTCGCAACTAGAACATCCAGTTGGGGAATTGGGGAGGGAATAGTTACGAATTACAAATTAAGTGGGCTAACACCAAACAAACAAAAACTATTTGGTTGACCTTCGCCACTAACTAAATAGTACTTACAATTTTACGATTACGATAGCACAACCAAAACTAAATAACACCAAAGCAAATTCTGTAATGAAATGAGCATCAAAATAATACCCGTGGCGGTTGTGTCCCCGGTGGAGATTTAGATTAGTATTAGTCCAGGAAATAAAAAACTTCGCTGGAGTTATAGCGCCACAAACAAAGGAATGCAAAAAGAGATAAAATGGAGTGGATTAGAATAATAAAAAATGGAAGGACTGCATGATTTGATTTTAATAAAAGAACATTTTCTACAGAAAAACAGAGACAGGAGCCAACTCCAACTGTCATCAGTCACAGGATAATAATGAGTTTCTTCACCCGACTACGACTACAAGGCTAAAAAGCTGCTTAATGTCACTTTTCTAGACTTTTTACTGTTTCCTTCCAATGTTTGCATGGAACGGGCAAAAATAAAGACTGTCATTGCAAAAAATCTCTCCAAAAGATAAGACAAGTTTTTGTATTAAACGTTAAAATGAGACGTACCACACAATGAAAAAAAATAATCTAATTTAGACAATGACAAGTGACAATTACTGCATTACGAAGAAAACTTTATTTTAGGAGGGGAAGGGGACTGTGGAGTAAACTTGTGTGGGAGTGGGGGTGCGAGGGGCACTATGAGACCTGATTAGATATTAACCTATATAAAAATATAGTATTTAAAGGAATGAAGAAAGCTATCGAGCCCGTACCTCTTTCTCCTTTCACTTGGGTTCCAGCCAGTCAGTCCTGCACTTTTATTGGAACATAAAAAACATTTAATTTAAATCGATTTAACCATTTCAGATTCCATCGATATATGTATGCTAGAACATTGGAACTTTGGAACGTTGCTTTAAGCTGAGTCACAGTCACGTACAGCAATATCGGAGAGAGAGTTTTTGCTATTAAATATCACTTTTTCCTCTAATACGCTGTATTTTTAAGGATATTTTTTTTAACTGAGATTGAAGTTCATTTAAAGTAACTTATTTTCAAAATCACCACAAAATATGATTCATTTACGAGTTTTTTTAGTAAATTTTCTAACAGAATGACTACTTTAACTTTTTAACTTCTAAAAATTTTTATTGTTGCACAATCACTAAAAACTGTATTGGATTTATCCAGCCCCCTTTACTATGCTAAAGGGAGCGTTTTTTACATTTTCATTAAAAAAATCTCTCGCGAACTACAAGAGCCACCGTTTGTCATGAGACACTGCTCTGAGCGAACTGAACTTGCTGCAGAATTTTGCTCAGCTCTTTAAATGAAAAAATCTAGGCATGTGTAATTCACCTTACATAGCGTACTCTGCTACTGCTTTCTTCGTTTTTTTATAAGTAGAAAACAAAAATCCGTACTGCTAAAAAAACCTTTCGTATTACGTATTACGTATGAACGTGTGCGATGATGCTATGTAGAATTTTTTGGTTATACCAGTTTTTATAAAGCACAGCCATAGCCTTTTCCAAGCAAAAAAAGTCAGTCCTCCTAACCAGGAAAAGTCGCCAACTGCCCTTTGAGTACTGAGGTCTAATTAGCACTAATTTGCAGAATTTTGCTCAGCTCTTTAAATGAAAAAATCTAGGCATGTGTAATTCACCTTACATAGCGTACTCTGCTACTGCTTCCTTCGTTTTTTTATAAGTAGAAAACAAAAATCCGTACTGCTAAAAAAAACCTTTCATATTACGTATTTCGTATGAACGTGTGCTATGATGCTATGTAGAATTTTTTGGTTATACCAGTTTTTATAAAGCACAGTCATAGCCATTTCCAAGCAAAAAAAAGTCAGTCCTACAAGAAACTACTTACGAATTCACAGTATTAATACTGTTATAGCTGTATTTCCAAAAGTATAAACCGAAAAGAATTTTTGCAGACGTTTTTTATCCATTGGTTAATGGACTATATTTTTTTATATGGAGCTAAAATGCCAGGAGCCACAAATGACAAGATTACGTCTAGGAGTAACTTATTAATTTAGACAATAGTCATCTTATCCTTTATTTGCGGTGTCATTCTGTGAAACTGTATTGTTGGAACTACCTTGGTCTTGGTAAAAAAATTTTTGTAGGGAATCGATGATAATNATTGTTGGAACTACCTTGGTCTTGGTAAAAAAATTTTTGTAGGGAATCGATGATAATTAAACTGAAGGCAAAATTGACAATTTTGCTAATAAAAAAGCGAATGTACCTATTACGTAACGATTAAGAATACAGGAATATTGCAACAGTTCATTTGAAAGTGTTTTCATAGCCTGAAAGAACAAAACAAATTAAAAATTAAAGCGAGAGTAGCCGCAGCTATGTATCTTAATTGGTGTGTGCTAAATTATTTTGCTCACGGAAGCGCAATATCATATCCTTATTGATTTATATGGCTATACTATAATGACTAATCAAGTTATTTGAGAGTTACTCAAAACCCGAATTAGACGCTTACTTCTGGGTAACCTTCTTTAAAAATGCAGAAATGAGTGGTGAGTGGTAGTGGTGACGGTGAGAGCATTTATTCTAAAAGTAGAAATGAGGGCATCGGCATAAGCACTGAAAACCTTGAAAATGCGGCTCATCCTCATCAAAATCTATTAGTCGAAAAAATCAGCTTTAAATTAGTGCTAAAGACATAGTTCAAAAACCAATATTTTGCAGCCAAAGCCAGTGAATCTTTGCTAAACATACTCTTTTACGCTAATTAGAAAGGAAGACAGCACAGCGAACAGGACTCGACGTGACTTCACATTATTTTCAACAAAGCATCAAAAAAACATGCATTATCATTACAGATTTATACATATTACAAGATATATTATTATTACATTTTACTTACACCTTTCCAAATTTCAGCTCCTATAAATGTTTGCAGAGTTCTCCTTAAAAGTTACGCAAGAGATTTTCCTAAGCACATTTTTTCGCCGATATCATGTCAAAGTTGTCATAAGATCACTGGTTATTACGCGTCAGGGAGTTCAACACACTAGAAAGTAGGATGTTCATACAACTTCCGTAAATAACTACTTTTTTTAGTCACTGAACTAAACTGGATGTGTTACTCAAAGTTGGTCTGCTCATCACTTCTCCAAAATCTCTTTCGCATGATTCATCATCCATCATCACCTTCGTCTTTAGCAGTTTAGCACGCATCACACCGTGACAGCACAAAGAAATTACATAAAATTACTTTAGTCGATATTATTTAGTACTTTAATTAGACCACGGCAATCTTATATTGGAGATTAGGAAAAGCTTAAACGCTTTTTCATCCATGATGGGCTATGACTTGCAGGAACTTTTTAATTTTTGTAGTATTCTCGAGTGGGGATATGTCACACGAAGCACAACAGTCACATTTCAACATTAGCACAAGCCCAACATTTAAATATTCTGTATTTAGAGTTCAATAACCAAACTGATCAAAATAAATATCCAGACTGGAGTCGTTACATCATCGATATCAAATATTTTCTGCTTAATAGTAATTTTAAAAGTAAAGTGAGTTCATTTTATTGGACTGAATTGATTTTTCTCCTCGTATGAGTGTAACTACAAGCTATTTAGTGGTTCTTAGCCAGGAACAGAAATTAATCATAAAAATCAGCTATTGATTTCCAGCGCAGTGGTGCCATCGAGCTTTCAGCAAAACGGAAAATATCAGATTCATATTAAAAAGCGAGCTTGTTAGATAAATAACAGCTTCCAACCAAAGTCAAACAGTAAAAATCGGCTACTCTAAACAGATGGGTATATGAACACTTTCACAATTTCTGTTTACGCCAATGCAATCGTTTGTACATACGGATCTATTCGAACATGAACAATCATCTTACCTTTCCAAAACTCAGCTTATGACTGACGGCAAATACTGAAATCTAAAAATCTAAATTAGACCCTGGTACAGTATGGATAATTATAGTAAATGAGCGTGGCAAATATTATGCAAATCTTAAAAAATCTTAAAAAGGATGGCTTGTCTGTCTTTTCTAAGAGTAATTCGTAAAGCAAGCATGAAAAGTTGGCAGGCAAAGTGAGAAAAAATATTTTTTACCAATTACTCACAGGCACTTCGGATTTTTTTGATGAGACTATGGGACTCGATCACTTCTTGTAGCCTCCTTCCCAGCCAACTTCAAATTAGTGCCAACATTGCCAAGCAATCTTTGCTTAGATATTCTAATATGGATTGGAGTAATATAATTTTCTCAGCTATTATGGACCTGTCATTGATAAGGACGAGAAAGTATAAGAAATGAGAATAGGTATAATGTAAATGTGACTAACGCTTGGTTCATGGAGGATTGCCGATTGCTGTGGCCCATACCTACCTACCTTACAGCCAGCAAAAAAAAATTCGAAACATTTTTGGCATAGCTAAAACTAGAACATTAAAAAAAGGTAACTCTCTATTTCAGCCTCCAATAAGCTCCAGCAGATACTCGAAAATGTATTTCAGCATTATATCTGCATTCTGAGCAAAGTGCACATTGCATAGCTAGAGAAGTTATAATTACGGATACAAGCGTATTACGCTAGAAGCTAATTTCAGTACTTGTCCCACAGTAATCAAGGGTGCTATCTACAAGGGCGCGTGTAGTACAAAATAGACATGTTTACTACCTTTCATAGTGATTACAATTCACTCTTGGTAGAAATCCAAAATCAACCAAAAATTGCTAAAGTGCTATGCAATTTCCACCTGTTTTACACCTGCTGTGTAACTCAACCATACGAGAGGAAATCAAATGTCAAAAATTAAAATGAGAAGCTAGAAAAGCAGATTTTGTGTCCTTATTTTTTATTATCATCGCACTCATAATTTCCAATAACAAGATAAATAACATTTTAACAAATCTCAGACACGCTCCATTTTCATTCTTATAAAAAATGTAATTGCATTTATTTAATACTTCTTATAGCAATAGTCTAGATCTCTCACTCGTTTACCTTTTTCCTTGTGCAAAATATTCATTATCAAATTCATCATTACGGATTACAATATTTACAACTTACAAAGTACACACTCCTAGAAACGATTTTACAAAAGTTTCAACCATGCGCAGGAGAAGCGCAACTCTGGCTCATTCGTTTTCAAAAGGGTCAATTATGACGGATGCATTATTTTCTTTTCTTCTTCTAACTTTTTCAGTCCTGTAGAGGTTTTCTGATAAATAAAACTAAAGCTACTGAGACTCCACTTTTCTATTTCAAATTTATCCTGAAGAATCTTAATTTCATCACAAATAAGTTTGGAAGCGATAAAAATAAAATTAATTAGCTAAAATAAATTTCACTTTTAAATATTAAAAATGCTCCCGATGCAGTGTGGGAGAGGACGAGGAAGAGGACGCCAAGGATTGACTCAGGAAGACCTTGTGCGCTCATGTCAAATTACCGAAGACGGACTTTCCCCTGGATTATCCACCCTAATTAAAAAAGCAAGTGAGCATGGAAGTGTTCAAG
>JAHZND010003465.1:0-17177 GCA_027744115.1 Acrocyrtus sp. NNG-2020 | reverse complement strand
CACGTTTTCCCTTTTCATCATTTGATTGCTGTGAAATTTTACGACTCACTTTTAACGCTGAAAGAGTAGATGGAAATGAAAGGATTTTATTATTCTTTTTATGAAATATATAATTTAAATATATTGTGTGTGAATGGTATGATCATTGGAGCACTAACTTCATTTTCCTGTCGTATATCTGTATATATGTATTTAATGTATATCGTCATAGTCATAATAAACTGTCAACTGCATTTATAATGTGCGTTCCCCTTTCTCTGAAAGTTGAAGCAAGAAGCATTTTGAAAGAGCCAATGGAGTATCCAGCCATACATAGGAAGCCTCTTTCGACCGAATTTCAGAAAGGCAAAGCTATTTGTCCATCACAGTATATCACTTGCAATGCCATCCGAATGCCTAAATTTTGGCATGCTTTTCACATCATGATCATGAGTCGTGACTCTTTTCCGGTTGATAATAGATTTTCATATAGCCTTTTTGCAGTTTAGGATCCTTCTATCTTTTCCCAAGTATATGCATAGTAAATTTCCTTGAGACGCGTAGAAATCGGACTACTTTCTGGCTTAACAACTAGCAAAAAATTGTGGATAATTAAAGAAACACGAAGACAGCGCCCAAGAGAAAGACGAGACTTTAATCACTTGATCAGTAGTGCAAGTGCAACGTTAGGTACATTCTGTGGTGTAGGTAAATTTTGAAGTACGTACCAATTCTAAATTTTAATTTGTTCATTTCCTATCAAACTGTTTAGTATTTGTCTCCTTTACGGTAAAACTTAGGAAGGGGTAGGTTGGTTTGATATTTTTGCGATACGGGCTCTGTTATTTCTGACAAATAAATATATTGTCATGTAGTAGAAAAATCGTACGTGAATGGAAACTGTTTGTCATGATATCTTTGTAGCATAAAGTACTTTCTTTTTGGCAATATGCATATAGCTTTCCTTTCATAATGTGTTATAATAGACTCCATTTCCATTTGGATTTTTTCTCCTTTGACTGACTCAGATTTATGTCTCTCCGTGTGCTCAGATCCAAACTTGAAACTTGGAGGAATGCACGGATATGGTTTTTATGCTCTAATATGCTTTCCTACTTTTTCGGACAAGATAAAGAAGCCCACTATTAAACCAAGTTGAGGAATTGTTATAAGAAAACTTAAATGTTTTTAAAAGTTAATATACCCTAGTGAAATAGCAAGCGAAACACATTTGTGAACATTCTTTACCGTCTCATCCTTGTCTCGCTTTCTAAAATGTGAATAAAATATGTATACTTGCAATATGGAAATACTTGGAAGGACTATCCGTGTACGTGTACACACATTAGACAAGTTTATTTCCATCATAGTGTCATCCAAAGTTAAAGTCACTCCAAAAAAAATCCAAATCTTCTCCAATACTTTTTCTTGTATTTAGATGTAGACCGCATATGTACACTGCTATGATCTTAGCTTGCATGCATGTATACTCAGACTTTAAACAAGAGTCTCTCTTCTTAGTTAAACCAACAGTTTTTCTTCTTTTATGACTGTACACAGTGTTCCCGAATGTTTGAAAAGACATTTATTTCGTGAAGGGAGGTGTGTGCGCAAAGCGAACGCCATGACTGCATATGTTAGTACGTAAAGTACAACTTCTGTAATGTGAATTTAGTTTGTCACAAAGCAATTGACGAACAACGATATCCGTACATTAAGGAGAAGGTCTTTTGTCTATTTTTAACTTTTTTGTAACCCAACTCCACAAAAAAGTCATTTTTCTTCTCGAGCAAGAGAGAAACGTAAAGGAGTGATAGGAGTGAAACTGAATAAAGAGGGAGAAAGGGGAACATACTGATAATGATATGACTACTCCATAGATGCGCTATACTTCTCTGCTTAGACCTATATGTGACTGATTCTAGAAACGATTATGATCTTGATATGAAACATTTTTAAACAAAATATATTCCTCCATAGGCATATGGGATACGCTATTCGTAATGGTGGCGATGGCTGATAGTTCATGATGTAGTCTACGTGCATAATCTGGATTCTAGCATGCTATACACGAATAGATATAACAGCTTCGGAAGGAAATGTAGGCCTTCAGTACATGTTATCAAGCCTACACAAATAGCTTATCACTCACACCTTATAGAAATCCAAAAGTTGAAAGTGAAAATTTAAATGAATGAGTCAGACGGATATGTAACTTTACTTTGGTTTTTCTTGTAGTATAAGTATCCTAATTTGTATATATCTCAGCAGATCATTTATGGGGAAAATTGCATAGTTAAAATTGTAGGTCAACCTTTTAAAATAAGGATTATTTAATTGTTCTATGAAGATGTTTTTGTCTTTGTCGTGAGTAATCGGGCAAGTAGGTTTACATGTTTATTTCTGAACTCCAATCTCTGTGATTGATTATGATTAAAGCAATGACAAAAGGTCTAATTCATTGAACTGCCATACACATGCATGCAAATTCCGAATGCATAGTAGGTATTATAAGTTTGTAGACTGGATATCCCTACATCGAATGAATATTTGACGACCAAGTAACTTTATGGCTGAAAGCCACGGCAGCCGTTGACACACGCAGGAAAAACATTAAATTGATTCAATAAAAATAATATGAGTTTGCCAAAAGTAAGGTACATACGATATAAATTAGAAGCATGTAGTGACTTCTTCCTCCATGAGATTTGAGATTTTTTCGATTATAATTCCCAAAGTGATATTGACCTGAAGAAAAACTACATGTCTGGCAACGTTCCCTACTTTCAGCTACATTTTCCTATTGCATAGAAAAATTGTAGCAATACCAACATCCAGCGTAATGAAAGGGCACTGCTACACAAGCAATTAGTATCATACGATTCCAAATTTCAGACTGTTATCGAATTTAATGTTCAATTTTCGACAAGACTGGAACTCCAAAATCGATATCATCTCCAATTGCTCGGGCAGTTGACATGAAAAAATAAATGAAATAATAATTCAAATCTGCTTTCTACGATTACCTTTTTGCTGTACAAGTGCAAATGTAGAATAATGGAAACAGGGTGACGAGAGAAAGTTATAATATTACTAACATTCTAACATGACACAAATTTGAACCAATTTCCTTGAAGGTGAGCGACACAAACTAAGTTCCCTTGATATGTTATGTGCATGGGAAATGAGTATGCGAGTGCGAGTTCATGCATCAAGCACGAAACTCTAAGAAAGTCAAAAGTAAGACAATGAAACTTTTCCTAGCTCTTTCATTCTCTTCTTGGACTCAAGTTTTTGGTAATCAGCCAACTAGAACAATTTATAACGAAGACAAAAAAAGTCGTAATGATTGACGATGGCGATAGCAATCACCATCATTCACATTCCGATGTTATGATACCACGAAAATATGCAAATCGAGGGTATGTTTGAAAACTCAATGTCGCATTTTGACTGCCTTCAATATGAGTGGTTGACAATACACTTCTATATACTGTCATAAATGACGCAAAATCTTCAGTTCCGCATATAATTACTGACTTTTACTTAGCATGTCTGGCTTTCAAAATCATTATGAGCTAATAAAGATATACAGAATAATATACTTCCGAGAAGGTCTCTTTCGTGATTATGGTACAACTTCAGACTTCTAATTCGCAGCGAGAAGTATTTTGAAGTTTTATAGAATATTGAAGGCAAAACTGGAAGATATAGATCGATAAAAGTTATTTAAAATCCCAACTTACGATTTGCTATCTCGAGCCCGGAATACTGTCCCGACTTACGGTGATTCAACTTGAATTAATCGGCTTACTGAATGTTTATGCTTATCGCTGACAAGTAAAAAATAGTTAGCTTTGCTATGTAGCGGAATGCTATAAACTTGATTACAACAGCAGTTTCCAGATAATTGCAACTACACGGAATGAAGGAATCAGTAGGTAAGCAATAGCGAGTTGTCTGTCTTTTGTATCGATTGTCTTATATTACCCCACCGACGAATAAGATATTATAGGATTTTAAGATAACGAAAGGGGCAATAATATATTATTTTGATTGATAAGCACTAAAGGTGCATAAACTTTGAGCTTTGAACCAAGCCACGCTCGAACACTTTCCACAGTCAAGCTCAAGCACAACTTGGAGCAAAATTTGAAAAAGGCACAGTTTGAGTATCGTAACAATTACAATATTAGAAAGTAAGGAACATCCTTCTCCAATCAATCTGATTTTAACTATTACTCAACAGGTGTGTAAAAATGTATCTTCAAGGAAATGATTGACATTTTTTACAGAATGAACAGTGTGAAGGAAATTGGACTGGAATGTATATCCTGGTCCTGGATCAGTTAAAGTTTTCCAAACATAACTACTGCACTATTGGAAGATTATTCCCCAAGTAATTTATCAACATTTGGGCAAAGCAGTAAACAAAAATGTTTTTAAAGTGTGCATAGTGCACATTGTCGATTGAGCAGGTAGGGATTGGCAGAATATTATGGAAAGTGAATAAAAGTCCATCAAAAGAGACAGAAAGAGGCAGATGCAGTTACAACTCGATTTTCCGATATAATTTGTAATATAGTTGTGTATGTAGAGAAGTAGTCAAGTCTTGCCAGAACGATTTATTTGAAAGTAGTCACTGATCAGAGAAGTCATGACTTTAATATTATAATTTAACTGATGTGAAAGAAGACTACACTTGTTTATTTCGGTTGAAAGCTTTGTCACATGAGTGAAAATAGCAGTAAGCAATGCAATATGCAATGCAACCACCGGTAGTAGTAAGTAACACCATACTCGCACCCTTCTTTTGCCACGCCACCGCTTCACTTACGCTTCTTCCGGGAAAGCAGCCCAATGATTTACATACTTCTTCTCTTGAGCACGTTCCATGAAACACTGCTGCTTGGTTTCGTCCTGCTTCAAGCATTTTACCCTTTCTAAAAATTCCCGTTTCGCGTTTCGGTTTTAAGTGTCTCTATGAGAGCATGAAATAAAAGCATTCTGCACTTGCTTGCATAGGAAACTTTCCGCGAGCATTTCCGTGTAAACAGTAGCTGCAGGGCATTAATAGGAGTACTCTATCTCTGACTCTGACTCAAATGCTTCTTCGTTCTTCCACATCACTATCTTTTCATTCTGCATAAGTCTTAGTTGTCGTAAGTAGATATAATATTTAGCAAAAATTTATTATGCTCCAAATTATAAAATCCTAACATGCTAACAATTGTACCTGAAAATGAAAGCGTGCAGAGACATAGGGAGTCCATAATTTAGGAATAAAAAATGATTATTCTGTTTACACTCATGACGGGGATAGGCTAGCCGTTTTCTTAAAATACTGCATTACTGTTGGAGGTTATCTAGACCATTCCAGCAGCCATTATTAGTGCAGTTTCAAACCTGACCCTGGCATAAACTTGATACCACTGGCATTGCTGTGAGGAAAAGCGATATGACGATGACGTCACTCATGCGTGCCATGGGTGTGATGCGATAAGTATCCCTTGCTAACTTTTTGCATGTGACTGAAGCTGAAAATCCTGTCGATTGGCTTTGCAGGACATATTGGTATGGTATGACACACATCCGGTACTATGAATGTACTTTTACATTATTCGCTTTTCTTTCCCACCAGCCAACCCCGCCCACGAATCCATAATCGTCTAATCAAATTAAAAATGATAACAAAAAACTATATACAGATGAGGACTCCGATATCTAAACTGTACCGGTATAAACAAGAGTGCAAAGAAAGGATATAACACAGAAAAATCCTCCTACGAACAAAGATAATACGAACAATGTTATAAAATCACCAAGAAAGCGCTACAGTGGTTGGCGTCTGTGACTGACTAAGCATATTTATGAATATACCGATTAGCATCTAACTACTACTATCGTTAGTTATTTCATTTTATGGTTGATCTACTTTCAGTTAGCTTTGCACATACCCACATATTGCAGCTGCATCTCTAATCATGAATCAGGCATTCTAGATATTTCAAAACGTTCATTGCACGCACACTACGGCTCTATTCAACGCGGTCACCAACAGGGTTACAACACGCTATGCACGATAAAGTACAATGAGAACGATGACATGAGGAGAATAGGAAAAGTGATAGATGAGACGATGATGGGATATGGGATCAACAAGGAAATGCCATAAGTAGAGCGGGCACACATGTAAACTATCATCAGCATCAGATTTACCACCAGCAACCCTTTCCATTTTTCCTTCTCTCTTTCGCCTTCTTTTTTCAGCCTTTCTTAAAAATTACCTGTTGTTTGTTGGTGCTATCCTTTCCGTAAAATAAAGCGTGAAATTTTACCTGAGAAAATGCATTCCTGTGTTGAGCGAGTTGAGCCTGTCACACTAACAGTAATGAGGGGTGTAGGAAGAACGTGATATGTGATTTTTCATGTGCATTCTTGTAAGTAGTAAAGACGGCGCAATATATGATAAACCTTAATTAAATTGTTGATAGCAATGATAATAAGAACCACTAAAAGATTAATCTAAACTAAACAGTAACTTTAAGGTCCAGAGCAACTCCCTCTTTAAATTAAAAAAAATTTTACTCGCCAATTCCTACTTTCTGTGACAGTACAGAACAGAGACAGAGACTATTATTGATTTTTTTTCTAAAGTAGGCCACAATAGGGCGTATATAGGTATGTGGTAGATCATTGGACATGTGTTGTTGCAGTACTTGTTTTTTTACCACGGTTTACTTGAAATTGCTGCAATGTTGCATTATTAAATTATTACTAGAGCAATCACTGACTATTATTAAATAATACTATATATAACTCATATAATTTATCGCAGCTGAATAATCCTAGGTATTGTGAATGCGTACTATACTGTTCTCATTGGCATTCTATGCATCGAAAGAAGCTAGATTATTATAGTCGGTGCTTACGGACAACACGATTTTAAGCGTTTTGTGCTACCTGGTTTTTGGAATTTCTCGTGATTTAGATCTTTACAGGCTACACTCGACATTAAACTCCGAACATGTCGACAGCTAACGGTCCCAATTACTCCACTGACAATCAAATAACCTTTATTGTTCGGTGGTTTCGAACATGGAGTGAAATTCAAAAGGATGACTTTGTAGAAATTCTTGCCCAAAAGCTGAGCCCTGGACGTGTGAATGGGCTGGTCAATGGAATGCAAAAGTTGGATACAGGTGTCAAAAGGGTATCTCTGTTTTCTTGTCAGGTCAGTCTCTTAACACTACATGAATGTTATAAGAAGTATCAGTTATTTAATTAACAGAAAGTACCTAACATACTTATAATATGGATTTTTCAAAATGTTGTAGATAAAATTGTTCAACGAGTGGTGGGAAACGTGGTCTGAGAGTGACAAGGAAAATCTTACGTCAAATCTAAAAGACAGCGATTCTAAATTTTGGAGCAATGTTCAAGCGGAAATTAACGGAACAAGAAAAAAATTGGAAGATGACTTTTTTGCAACAATCAATACCTGCATCAGTAACACCGAAGACAGCAATAATGACTATGAGAGATCTGGAGAGGTTGTAGAAATGCCCTCAAATGGCATCATTGAAGAAGCAAATGACAACACAATGGACAATACTAGCGATGACAACTCTTTGCAAAACGGTCATAAGCAAAATGACGAAGTCGAAGGTGAAGATGGTGCTGAACACTCTGGCTAGCAATGTTTCTTTTAAGATTCTGGATTTTTGTTCATAGCACAACAGTCACACCGCGTATTTTAGAAATTTATGTAAAAATTATTTAATGTAATCAAATGATGTAGTCGTTAAAGAAGATAAATTAATAGGCAATTACTACGTGCCTTTCGTTTCATGTTTCCTGAATGAAACAGTTTAAAAATGTTGTAGATTGATTCTACGACACCTTCAACACTAATTATATAAAAGTTTGTGCATAAGCATTTAAGTTGAAAACTTTTTTAAATTCAACAAGACTAGGGATAATGTTGAGTTCGAGATGAACCATGCATTTATGAGTTTACTACTTATATACACCATAGAAAAAATTAAATTATTAACTGACGTGAGTGCGTTAAGGCGCTTATAGGGAAAGTCATATATTCGAATATATGTATTATTGTGTAGATGAAATTAAGTACAATGAAGACTGATAGTGCCCAAAGTACAGCAATAAATCACATTCCGAAAAATGGCAACGTATAGTTTACTAAAGTATGTAATCTTATTTGACGGGTGTTAAAGTTAAATAAACGGTTTATAGTGTAATAAAATCGTAACTTGAACTTGATGAAAATGAAATTAGGAATTACAACACAATACAATAAATGCTACCATTAAGTGAAATTAAATAATCTCAGTATTCAAAGCGTAGTCGCATCGGGCTAGAATGAAATTGTCTACTACGAGTAAATAGACCTAGCATACAATATCAAATAAACTAAAGTTTTAAGTATATGAACTTAAAGATATAAATGAAGTGAAAGTACATTAGGGTATAGTGATTAAGATTAAATTAACGAGATGTAATAACATTGTGATTTTAGAACGTGTTTTACTGACAATTTGTTTATAGATAAATAAATCCTCTTACCGAAACATGGAGTTATGAATTATTCGCTCTAAACTTATAAATCCCGGATCCACCAATATAATATAATCTCATTGAACTTAATGTTGCCCAAAGTCTCATCATTCGCATTATGAGATCAGAATAATCCGCCTGATGGTCATTGATGTGGCATATTCGATATTACTCTGATCTATTTCTATTACAAAAATGGAAAGCGGTAGAAAATTTCCTTGAATAGTCCTTCCTAGAAAGTTTGATTTGACCTAACTAACCTTCCCTTTCCCTTGCATACATTTTACATATGTATATGACTTCACAATTCAATTAAATCCTTTATTTCTAAAAATAAAACTGGTTCTTCTATTTTTCATTTCTCAAAAACATTCTTATTTGTGGTTATAATGAAGTCCTATTATTAATCATAATACTTCATATAGGTATGAAGATACCTTACCTACATGATTTTGGTATATTATTTAAAACATCAGAGAGTGAAAACGTGAACTGTAGCATATGCCGTCATTAAACTCTGTGTCCAGCAGACTTAGATATCCGCCACTCAATTGTCCATTCCATTTCAATAACGTTTAGCCAGCAGGCAGTTAATCTTTCATTTCTTTCTGTGCATGTACCAACATTAATATGCACTTTACAAATATTAGGTACTTTCCCTCTTGAATTGAAACAACAGAAATCTAACAAAACTGGAAGCTCTGCAGATTTTCCGCAATATCATTCTTTCATCCGTCACCTTGTAAAATTCATTCTTCTCTTTTAGAGCTGCAACTCCATTTTACTCCTTAGTCCTTACTCCAATACGTACAGCCCATGTATTATACGTGTGTAACGTTTATATCCAGTAAGGCGTTTCACACCACCCTAGTCCTTTCTCCAAGACCATAAAAAAAGTCGCCGCAGTAATTTAGGAACAGCGGAAAACCAAGCAGACTAAAAGCTAATATAGCAGCTAAAATAAAAACCTTTGTTTTTTTGTATCATATCACTTGGATTAATTCCACTCCAACTTTTGCAGGTCCACCCAACATTCAAGGGCACTAATGTACGAATTAAAAGGAAAGTGGAAATAAACGCAACAAGCATAAAAGCTCAATGGGATTTATAGTCTCGTCCAGGAAGGAAGAATTAAACGGAAGTCCATGAAACTGCAGCACGCAAACATTGGACGCAAAAAGTGCTGTTTTACAATTTCCATGCAAATGTGGTAACTAAAACAAAGCAGAAAATCAAGCTGGGTTCGGTTACTTCGGTTGTTGGTTGCTTGGGCTGGCTCTTCTGTACACTGTACGATTTCACGAGTTTCTCGCATTTCATTTGTGTGTTCATTTCATTTAGTGGTTTGCCTTTGCAAGTGCAGTGTAATAATGGCTGTATAGTAAGATGTAAGAGGGTAAAGAAGTAAGGAAGGAGAAAGGTTGTATAAACGTTGTGGGTGCATGGTGCATTCCTCGACTTATTTCATGTTTTTTGGATATAGAGGACAAGGATAGTAGAGTGCACTCCACAAAAGACATTGAAGACATCAAGACATGTATTTACCTTACTGCTGACATTGTGTGAAGGTGGGAGGTAAGCGGAAGATTCAGTTTACTGCCCGATAAGAGTCTACTTTTTCATTCTGTGCAGGCAGTGCTTTTTTTGCCAACTTTTCCAAGGTGAAGGTAGGCGGTGTTGTTGTTATGTTAAAATAGTAAATAATTTTGCACAGAATTATGTACAATGTATGTTGTTTAAATGAAAAGCAGTGAAAAGGTGAGAAATGACAATTTTTTGAGAGGGTTAGCTTTGTTTAGATTTAAATAGAAAAATTAACCTATTGTCGGTGCTTAGCTGACTTAAGTTAAATGTAAAAATTTAAATTAATGCTTTAACCATTTCACGTAAGAACATCATTTTATATTTGAGGGAAGTTTGTTTAGGGGGAGGTGAAGAGTGTTCGACAAAATTGCTCAGTAAGACATCTTTTTCCAAGAGGGGAGAAAGTATGACGCAGTCCGTAGGCCCATCGTACTTCTACGAGGATGAAGTGTATCGAGTTGGAAAGTCGGGGGATGTGGAGTTCGGAATGGTAACTGAAAACTGGGAGATGTACTCGAGCAGTGATGAGGAGGATAACATGCATGGGGATAAAGTACTTCCGGGTCATGTCTGCGTCAGCTGGTATCCCAAGGGCAAGGAAGAGGTTTTGCCAGAAGCAAAGGTACAACTTTACAAATATTGACACAGTATCTATTATTTGTAGGAGTCTGATTTAATTTTAGTAGAAAGTTTGGACATTGAAAAGTATGTTACCTAAAATATATACCCCATTGGAAATAATTGTTAGGTAAAACTCAGTGCCAGATCTCTGATGCCAGGAGATGTTGTGAGGCGATTAATAGCAGGAAAGGACACACAGAGAGGTTACTGCAGATCTGTGAAAGTTCGTGCTGCCGTCCAGGTTATTGGAACCAAGAAGGTCATTCCTAACATTTCCGCGTCCGACTTAGTTCCTGTACAGGTAAAAGGAATGGCTGAAGTAATAATTAATGTGCTTATTATCTAGTGATACTTGAAGCTCGAACTAAAAATATTTCGTCCTGGGTTTATCGATAGAAACTGTCTCCTGAAGTTGCTGTCTACTTAGACACTTGGATAGGTGTAATACGAGAAATGAAATATAGACTCCATTTGAGATTCGCCGATAATTCAACTTGTGAAGTAGATAGCCCTTACATTTTGGAACATTTTGAAGACGTCCGACGGGGTTTTGATAGCTTCAATTCTTCTGAAGTTTTCTACCCAGGACAAAAACTCAGAGGTCCCATGAAGTTTTTGAAGGATGCAGCTTGGTCGTACTGTTCTAATGATATGAAGAGAGCTAAAGACAGGAAGTATGTAACTGTTGTAGTCACAGAAGTTGTCCCTTCACTAATGATTGTTCAGTGGCAGTGGCAAACTCCTGAGTGTCCTTTAGAGGCACCTCCTGAAAATATCGAATGGCAGAAGAATCCTCCACCGGATACTGTTAAAGGCGATACACTTAAAAGAGTCAAAACCTTAAATCTGTTTGAATCTTGTACAGTCCAGCTAGGCGATGTCAGCTATTACACTCCGAAACCAGGCGACGTTTTCATGGAAAAGGTTTTATGGCGGAAGACAATGCCATGCAATGGCTCCTGTGAAACTGCGTTTGTTACGCCTAGTTCAAAGGCTACAATCGGAAATTCGCCGAGACACCGCCAGTTAGTGACTTCACTGAATAAAGAACAGTCATCAAAAAAAGAAGAGTCATCCGAAGGGGACATGCCTATAGTAATGGACGGATTAAACGAGCCAAACAACGACTCCTTACTATCATCAGAGGCGATGGATACAATGGAATCAACAATGCCTGACACTGAAAAAAATAACAACTTACCGAAAGTAAATTCGAGTACTACTAACAGAAGAACATTGCCCAGATTGTCCACAAAAGCATTAAGAAAGAAGAAATTAAAGAAAGCCCGTCCACCAAGTGTTCCGCCTCCATCCATAGTGCAGTCACTAACATCCCGAGTAGTTGTCGAAACCGTTCACACAAATGCCCTTGTAGATGTTGTTTGGCAGGTTAGGATACTTTTGCGAATTGTCTTTTCAAAGCTTTTGCAATGGAATATGCATTAAAATATTAAAATATTTGTTTTAATCTTAATAGAATCAGAATGTCAGAATAGTTTTTGATCATGTTTAGTTAACAAAACTATATTATATCAATGTTTTCAGGATGGTACATATGAAGAGGGGATCTCAAGTGTTGAACTCTACCCAATTCATCATTTAGATGATCATGAATTCTTTCCTGGTGATTTCGTGATCAGAGCGGATTCCAGCGATCCCCGAACATATGGTGTTATTCAGCGAATGGATCACGCAGAACGAGTTGCAGTAGTAAAATGGTTCGAAGCATATTCTTACGCTGGTGAGCAGAAGCCAAAGGAGCTGGAGGAAGCAGAGATGTCTGTATTTGATATAAAAGATCACCCTGATTTTCGCTTTCGACCCGGAACAATAGTAATTCGTGTTGCAAATCTGGCTGGTCAATCGTGTGGGGCTGGGCAAATCATGGATAATTACCCAGACGGACAAGTCCGAGTTTGGTGGGCAAATTCAACAGTAACAGCTTGCTGGCCACAGGACTTGTTTCGATTAGGCGAGTATGATTCTGATGAAGGAGAAATATGGGATGATAACGGAGCCACCTCAGAGATGGACGATGGAGATGAAGACGACGACGCAGCAAGTGATTCTTCATGGGTAACAGAGACAGAAGAAGAGTTAAATGAATCCCAAGCTGGCCCCGAATGCGCACACCGCTATCACACAATTGGCCGGCTAATCTATAAAATTCTAAGAACACTAGTAAAGACGCGGGAGACAATTGTGGTGGCCGATCAAAGTGATACTGGAATGGCGAATAGCCCATCAATTGGAAAACTAGTGAATAATGAACAGCCCAGCCTTACAAAGAAGTTGCTTTTAATTTATAAGGACTGCCAGTAAGAATTATTACCAACTCATATTAGTACTACAAACTTTTTGTCTTTCTTTTCTTTTTATAAGTTTTAAAAGTTTTAAACTAAATCTATGAATGAGTCTAAAATTAAAATTTGCGTTACAAATTTGAAGCTGAACTAATGCTTAATATTTAATACTTTGAAGATACTTGGACAAAATGATGGGAACAAAGTTTTTTGACGTGGACGACCTCAAAAACTGGTATAAGGGAAAAGAAGGAGTCTCTTCCAAGTCTCGTCGAATGATAGAGCAAATTTCTCGCATGTTCGATCTGCCAGGTGACGGAAAAACTACACTGAGGAGACTGAGCACAGGTTCAGACTACCAACTCTCGGTGTCCACCAGCGAGCCTAAACTGATCTGCACAAGCAGCTCCCAATCCTCAATCGCGTCTGTACCAAGTGAGGGTGTTGTTCCTCCTCCTCCAATACCAGAGTCCGCCTTTACTGAAGCATTTAAGAGTAGCAACGAGGACGTGAATTTAGTCGGAACTGCAACTGGCGGTGGCGGTACAACTAGTTCCAGTTCCATGTCTTATGAACTCTGCTCAATAATCTTAAATAAACTTTGGAGAGTTCATGCAGAATACCAGAAGAGATTTGGTTCAGGCGTTGTTGTGTCAGAAGAGGCTGGTCTTGTGGCTCAGGCTCAACTAGAAGAAAAGCCCAAATCTCAGGAGGGACAGAGCAGTATTGATGATGATAATCGAACTAGTGAAAAAAATAGTACTTGTGGTGCAGAGGTGCAAAAATCGAACATAATAAAAGAACTCTTCTCCAGACTTTTTAAAGGTGATTGTGTTAGCAGTAGCAATTCTATTGCCGAGCAGTCAAGCACGCCTGTAGGAGGAGGACCAGTTCGATCTAAAGTTGAAAGTAAATCCACAGGAGAGTCTGCTACAAGCGAGGCTGTCATAGTAGGAGCCTCAAAAGATGCTTTAAGCTGCTCTGTGTCTGTAGATAGTGATAACAACAGTGCTAAAGTTCAATCTGAAGGAGGGAGTCCGCAGAAGAATTTTGCAGTAGTAGAAAGTGTACCTGATACTCATAGATATAGGCTAACGAACCTCCAGCCACAGAATCAAAAGTCATTTATGAGACAAGTTCAGAAGGAGGTTGGTCTGATGAGAACTTCTCTTCCAGAAGGAATTTACGTGAAATCGTATGAGGAAAGAATGGTAAGATCCGGATGGAAAAAAGGAAGGGGAATGTAGCAATTAGCAAATGCATAACAATACTTATATTTATGGTAAAAAGATACAATTTATTGTAAAAGTCGTAATCGGAATTTTTTTCTGTGTGTAGGATTCAAGAATGATTGTGAACCCACCAGTTCCATGGGAGAAAGAAACTGTATCACATATTGTAGAATATGGACCAAGGTAAGTAAGAGAAGTCTAGCTGAAATAACTGAAACATGAATTGAATTGAATTGCAAAAACATTTTTAAATTTATGTTTAAATTTGAATAAATATTTTAGAATGATAGAACGCTATAAGAGATGGCTGGCCGCCTCAGAAAGTACGTATGTAATAGTAATTTGTTAAAGACATTAAAAAATATTCGTTTCTCCATTTTCAAATTAAGGTAAATTTTTATATTACACATTTGATTTCAGAGCACGAATTGGAAAGTGAGACTCTTGGCTCACTGCCTGACTTCCCGTTGTTGCCTGTGTCTAAAGGCTTCTCAATAACGCTCAAGAAAACCTTGGACAACTTTGCAAAACTATGTGCCACGAAGCAACCGTCTGCAACCAGTAGTTGTTCATCCTCTACAACTAATGAATCTGCGCATCCTAACCCTTTATAACATCTGGGTTATTTACGGTCCCAACAACCGTTACTACTTCGATTTTCAATAGAATTCATACCGCGATTTCAAAATTAAAGAATTAAGTATACACACATAGTTCAATATTCAATACACAACCGGAAAATTCCCTTTGTAGACTAATTACAGTGAAACTATTCCAAATAGACAAATGCAACAATATTACTATGAAAAGCTTTACCAAATAGCCAAATATCAATATCCCATGTTAAAGTATATACGAGTATGTCTAAAAAAATACTACTGCTGTGCAGAAATATGTTACTAAATTCATTGTATTTCCGCAATAAATATACCTAATATAATCTATTGTATCTATAATTATAATATATTATGCAGAAGCTGTTGATTTATATCAGATTAGTCTACTAGTGACTACGACTAGTGACTGAAAAGGAAACGCTATAAAATCAAAGGCAGAGTTCATGAAATCTTAATTGTTTTCACATTGTGTCTAATTCAAATTTAAGTTACTTAATTACCTAATGTTGTTTTGCTTATAAATAATGAAATTGTAGTTAAACTCCAACGGAGCAAGAATATTTAAATTAACGTTTAGTTAATCGAGATAGACTGATTGTGAGGTAAACTAAAACTAAACCCCAGTAAACGTTGTTTATATGGGAAAGAAATATGCATAATGTTGAGTGTTGTGTGTGACAGTCTATGTAGACAATATTTATGAAAATACTATTTAGGATTTCAGGAAGTATTTCTAAACATATTTTGTTGTTCATTTACTAAATTTACTGATCATCTGCAATGCCATACTATATTATTCAATTTGTTTAAGTACTTTAAGTGTTATTTATTTGTTAAATGATACATTATGTTGAGTATTATATACAAATTAGTAACTCTACTCTGAGAGAAAAAAAATTCATGCTCTGAGCATCTATCTCAAAAAAGAATGTTTAGGTATAACTTTAACAAACGTATTCAATTCATTCATTGCCACTCAAATTGTTGAAAGACAACCCAGCTAAATAATAAATTAAAATAAATGATCTACTCTAGTAACTCCTTATTTTCGAATGCTGTTTGTTTAGCTACTTCAGCCAAAGCTACTCTTGCTGGAAGTTTCATCGGGATTATGTCTGTCAAAAAGCAAAAAATAATTTTAGCTTACAATTTGCAATGTTATGGATTAATTTATTTGATACTCATATTTTATCTTTACCTCGAAGGAATTCCAAATTGTTCTCCTTATGCACAACATGGCTAAGATTCTTATATTCCAAAGTTTTGTTTCCCTTACTCGTATTTGTAGTATATGCCATTGTCGTCAAATGGTCTATAAATAATTCCTAAAATGAAACCACAAACAAGGCAGAATTCCGGTTAGTCAATTGCTTAATTGCTCATAGACTTTTTTTCACCATCTAAAAACCTTTTCTTTTAGGTTATCAGCTTTAAAGCTTATTTCACTTACTGTTGCTTTTGTTATCAGGAAAACGGAGTCAATACCAATATTATCAATTTCCGGAGAGGATTTCATTATTGTCCTAACTTTTGATTGGGGGAGGACAACATCCGTCGTAAGTTTTGTGGATTGTCCGCCGGTGGTTTTCTCATCGCTATTACTGTTTCTAGTTGAGGACGACGGGCTAACGGCTACAGGACTTTTACCACTGTTCTGCAAACTCTTCTTCGTCCCACTTTTTTCTGCCATGTCTATAAACTTTCAATCTGGACACCGAAGAGCCCTTTCGATCTGTTTCGTAGATGCTTTTGCAGTCGTTGGAGACAGAGTATCTTTTCACTTGTCACTTTTCACTTCGTCTTTCAAGTTTCAACAAACATACAACATACAATAACTACAAAATGCTTCAAAATCAAAACAAAATATAAACAAAATTAAAGAACGTACTGTCACTGTCGTCTGTCCTACTCTGTAAGAAACAAACTGTTAGCTAATTGAGAATACCTAATCGTTATTAATTATTAAAAGTTTAAACAAATGTGCAGTTAGAGGTTGCAGGAAGGAACCGAACTGTTCGCTGTGAACGGACGGAATAGGCTCACGGCTGATTTGACTCCTTTGTGCTTGGTTGGATTGTAGATGTGTTTTCATTTGAGATAGGTATTTGCTGCGTGTGTGTGCAATGGGGCAAGGGCAAATACTGCAATACAAGCTAAAGCTAACCTAAGCTGAAGCTCGTTTCGTTTGTTTGCCTAAAAACGCTTGAAAGGGGTTGAGTGAGACGACAATACTTCCCGCTAATACGTTTGTTTACTAAAAA
>JAHZND010003464.1:0-15676 GCA_027744115.1 Acrocyrtus sp. NNG-2020 | reverse complement strand
CTGTCCGAATGAATGATATGAAAGTGGCGTGAAAGTCTATTCAGCACTCTGCAAAACTACGTTTTATCTTTATTACCGTCGAAGATAAGTGTGACCTTCACTCACCGCTTGTCAATCTAAAATCCTATCTAAGCTACCATATTTATTCCGAAAGTTGCCCTGGTTGATTATCATATCATCTAAATCAACGTTAAAATTAAGGTGTTCCAGTCAAAACCACACCGTAGCAATTTTTACAGTGGTGAGTAGATCTGGTGTGGTTACAGTTCCAGAAGTACCTATTTTGTATCTATGGTGTGGTGTGCAGTAATTTCCAATGGCTAAATAAAAGAGGCCACTGACACTATTCCTGGAATATGAGTCATCAATGGACAGAGTGCTTTTTTATTATCCGCCCGCTTTTCGTTCATGAATGCATGCATGCATTTATCTAAATATTAAAAATTACCTTGCACACTTTTAGTATTCTTGTATTACACCATGCGTGCTGAAAGTTTTTAGCCTTTGAGTGTGAAGCACTAAACTTTCTGATGTTCGTGATTACACTTCTGTTGTTCTGTTATTATTAGTGAAATGCAAAGTGGAAGTGCGGGCTTAGTGAAGCTTCACAGAAGGAACAAGATTATGTTAAGTATACATTCAGTAATTAATTACACTTTGCGATTGCATTGATAGCAGCACTTTATCTCTGATAACCTTGTAGTGGGCAGTTACGCAGACAAACAAACAATTCAAACGTAATGTCAGTCAGCAAGGTTAAGAACGATACTGTTCGTGTATAATTATTATTAATGTAATGTATCATTAGCATTTTTGCTTCCGGTTGGTTGGAATCGTAGTAAACGAAACGAGACCTGAACTGACTTGAGCACACAATACTGCAGAAACTTACAAAAATTCATTGAGCACTAGACTAAAATACTAGTCTGCAGTTGCACTCCTACCTCACTCATTAGTCCGTGTAATAGAATAGCCAGCAGCGTAATTATCAGTTAATGAATGGCCGTTGCCACTACTTTCCTCAAATGACGGAGGAGGCATGCATTGACACACTGGCATACATCTAACCTTTGAATTTCCATACAATAGAACTAATAAAATGAAATAAAGGAAAAAATATATAGATTTATGCATTCTCCAAAAGTCCAAAGTCTCCCAAATTCGATTGCATCTTCTTCCCTGGAAGTTTTGAGTTTATTGCTTTGCCCATGAAGGAACTAATCTTGTTTGTAATTGGCTAACTTTCGAATTGCTTAATAGTTCAAGTACTGTGATATTAGTAGGTGTTTTCTCTTCCTTGAGTTGCTCATGTTGCTGCATGTAATTATTATTTTGTTGAGAATTGCTTATTTAAAACACATGCAGTCACCCCTCGCATGCGACGGTACGTGTAAGGTTAATTAACTAATAATTATGCTATGCAGCATTTGTAAGCAAGAGTAAGTAATTATTTTACCCATTTCATTCCTCAATGACTATCTTACAAATTACTTCCATTCAGATTTATGGTTGGCTGACAAAAATGTTTACATAATTATTTAGTATCAAAACACGGTTGTAGTTTCAATCCGTCTTCAAATGTGCTTTTTTTGGTCACACTCCTGTGCACTTTGAATTAGGCTGAGATATATGGGCGCTGCTCAGCAGTGGGAAGAGAAAATTGGACGGTAACACGTACTGCAAATAAACAAATAACATGGTAATAAATTATTCAATAAACGAAAGAAAAACAAAGCGAGAATTTCCTTATCTGCTTGCTCATCATCACATTACCGTGGGCTCCCATTTTTGCTATTTATACTCTTTTCTACGCTCTCTTATAACACTAGTAATTAGTCTAATAAAAGAATTTCATTTTATACATTGGAAGAAACTCGCTTTAATGTGATTTGGATTTTTACTCAAAAAAGTTATTTCTACTTTCATCTCCAACACTCTATCCACACGGCCGTTAGGACCATGTTAAACAGCAATATTTTTATTAATATCTTGCTTGCCCATATGCTTAAATTTTTTTAAATAGATAGTTTTGCTAGACTAGCCACATCATGAAAAAGTTTTAAAAAACTCAATGTCAGTAATTCCTCCTCCTCCTATTCAAACCGTAAAAGCCTGTTTATTTACAGCTAAAATTTCCTTTTGTTAGTGCGTCTTTTACTGTTGTTGAATCTGATATCAGTGGTGGTAGCGCCGTTAAGTATCCTTGCAGAAAAATTATCTCTCCAGATGGAAGGTTATTTTTAAGACGGCATGAAGATTGGATTATCAGTTTCATTTCCGGCTGCAAATAAGACTTTTTTTACTCAGTGTGTTCCTTCATTTTTGCCTCTTTCTTGAATAAACATTTTTTTTCAGCTGCGATAACCATCTCTGTTGGCATTGACGCAGAAATGCTTCATTTCAGCAGTCTGCTGAGCCTCACATTTTTTCGACTCAAGCCATCCACAAACCATAACCATTCATGTTTTTATTTACAGGTAAAAATGCAAACGAAAAGCGTACCACATAATTATACACTTGTAAAACAGAAACGTGACAGCAATCAATGAGGCTGCGTCCCCTGCTACTTTATCCTTATGTGTGTGTAGCTTTGAAATCCTTTGAAATCCCATATGTGCGCAGATTTTGCATCCATAAATATTTGGCCGTGTCATCGTTATTAAAATTCGAATCTCGTAAAATTTGGGGTTGTATACTTTTACAGGGAACTAATTTAATGTATTAAAAATATGAGCAGCATGGCTAATTTAATGAAAACTGTAATTGATTCAAGTATTACAATCATCAGCGTCGTTTTGTTGATGTGCGTTTTTCGGGACAATAATTTCCTTCGTACAAAATCATCAGGCTACACCTGTATTAATAACAGAAAAAAACAGATAAACAACTAAAAATGCAGACACCACTACTCATTTAATTTTTCTACTGTAGCTGAACTCGAGGTCATTAAAATTATTGAAACAAAAAATATCCAATCCGAAACTCCTCTTTCCTCCCATTATTACAGGATTGCAGCTACAAGTTGCTCATTTCCTTTTCGGAATTTTCAAAAAAAAAATTTCCTAGATTTTTTTTTACAAAAATGCATATTACTTTCATACTTACACTGTATACACTTTGAATTACATCAACATTTAATAATAATGCCATGTATTACGTACTTTCAAAGCAATTCTTTCATTTAAAAAAATCATCAAGTAAGGTGGAGGCACTTTATAAACTCAAGAACACAATGTTCCTAGCTAATGTAGCATTCATGTGCATTTGATTACTATGATGATGAGGATGAGGATGCCTTAGGCAATCTAGAAAAAAAAATTACTTGGTCACTTTTTTTTGTATCCATCATATCATAATATCACGTCCACGTCATCATATCACATCACGATGAGCTGCATTGCATTATCTTATTATTGCTTTCGCCAACAGCTATCATGCGAACATGCCGTGTTTTCAACAAGATAACTGTAAAATGCAAGAAGGAAAAACAAAGAAAATGTCTTCTTACGCTATCCATCCACATCCCTACTTCGGGGATAGACAGAGAAGGAGTTTCGTAGAGTAATATTTTTTGTGGTGGGGGTGGTTGATATTAGCAAATACGCATGTAACCACCACCACTATTTAGTCAGTGTGGCCTATATACATACAGCCCGTTTTTTTTGTAATGGTTGGAGGGATTTACTTACATGGAAAATATCGTGTGGGCCTCAAACCACGCTTAGCACATTTTGATGGGAATCAATACTACGGATCATCGTAACTTGAGAAAAAAAATATACTTCATTATAATTGAAATCGATCCTACGACGCATTAATTAGATTCATTGCCGTTCATCATCACGGCTATGTAGAGTGCAAAAAAGGGCATAAATGCCTTTTTCCCTTTGCCTAAACAATTATTCCATAATCCTACATACCTGCAAAAAAAGATTATTTTTTTTGCAGAGTGCAGAAACTATTGTATCTGTTGATGGTGCACGTTTACACGTTTTCGTTTGTTTTGAAACCTTTGGGAAATAACCTTTGGGATTATTTTTTGGGATACGTCGGAATTTACAAGTTCTCGTATTTTTATGACTTTTTATTTTCATGCATGGGCTTTTGCTCCTTAAAGTTCCTTTCATCCTTTATATATGTAACAATCCGTGATTTCCTCATAAGGTAAGCGGGAGGCAAGTGGTGTAGCAAAATATGTGTTTGATGAGTGGGACTGACCACACGATCTTGTACTGTCTGATTTTTGTGAGCATACATGACGTCTTATAGTATCTTCTCCCAGTCTCTTTTTATCACTAAAAAGTACTTCCTAGATTTAGTCGAGATTTTTCCTCTGTTCCCTTCCACCATAAACCTAATAAATACGGTGTACGTGAAGAATTCTCCTCTGCTGACTTTCCCACCGCTGCTAGGCACGCTGGTCATGATTTTCATGATGCTTTGGGTTGTAACTCCTTATGGGATCTATTTCGGAGATTTTTTTCCCTCTTGCTAATCTTTTATTCAAAAGAAGAGTGTCCATTTTCAATTTATTTGTAATTGTAAGTGGTGTTGGTTTGGTGTGAGCTGAGGCTGTCGGTTTTTATGATACCATTCATTAATAAAAAAATATCTTATCGTGGCACCAATCGAAATAGTGTTTTGATTTATGGAAGTACACGATCAATGATTTGATAACGACAAAGACGCTAATGATGATACGGCACGCTACAGTGTCAGTCAAAAAAATTTTTTTTAGCTCAGCATTTTCTATATACTAATGATGTAAATGAAAATGTGATTGTGGATTTTTGCCGTATTTCAAAACAGAGAAATTACTTTTCTGCATCTCTTCCTACAGCCATTGACAATTCATTTGAACGTGTAATCGCAATCATGTCCCAGCACTGCAAAAGTGGTACACTTTTTCTTCTTTTTGTATTAAAGTTTTTTTTTTGTAAACTCGAAAAGTTTTTACATTAAAGTAAACTCCTGTTATCAAAACTACTCAACTTTTTCAATCAGAATTTTTTTTCTTTAATGACAACATATCAGTTATTTAGCGTTTCTTTTGAGCTCCATTTTTGGGCTTGATCATTTCCTAGATGTCAATGTAATGGAATACTCTCAGTGTTTAGTGCAGTTTCCCTAAAACTGCAAACTCTTTGCTTCAAATTCACTTTAAGTTCGTGAGAAATCATTCATTGCTACATTTTAGCAAAAAATATATAATGTCTACATGTCTAACATGATTAGCAATGCATATTAATGAGCCCAGGGATGGATATTGACAACAAATTTTTTAAAGTGCATGTCATTGTCATGTAAATACGATCCATTTATACAGTTGGATTGGAGTCAAAGAGTCTTAGCACACAAAAAAAATCCTTTGCAAATTTGCAATATATATAGTCTCTTGTCGTTTCCTATATTCTTACAAGCACACTCAAATGCATTTTGCATTCCACGCTGCTTTCCTTTTCTGTTGCATGACAAAAGGAGAGGGTCTATTTTCTGTACTGAAAATAAGAAGGTGTGTCCTACAAGGTTTCGAAATTTGGGGTAATATTAAATAACTATTGGTGTCATCATCTATTCATTATTCCATTTTCTATTATTACAATAAAAATCCATTTTTAGTTGATGGAAGTGGCTCTTCTGGCACTCGGAGTGCCGTCTATTCTTGTAGCAAACCCAACCTGGGCGTAATGAGAAATGTAAAAAGACTGCATATCGAAGAAAAGAAGAAGACTCTTTGAAATGGAGTTATTGAATAGCAAAATACATAAGTAGATGGACTGCAAGTCAAAGATGAGTAATTGAGCGATGCAACTATCCAATGACAGTTCATGCATAAATTATTATTATTAGTAGATTTTTCATTTAGTGGATTTCCACAACTTTAAGCCCTAACCAGTTTACTGCTTTTTAATGCAGTGTTGTAAGTAATATTGGGTAATAACTTTTTCTCATTTCTAAAAAAAAATGTTAGTTAAAATATTTAGTGAATTTCCACAACTTTAAGCCCTAACCAGTTTACTGCTTTTTAATGCAGTGTTGTAAGTAATATTGGGTAATAACTTTTTCTCATTTCTAAAAAAATGTTAGTTAAAAACTGTGCTGTAGGCCCCTTGTCCAGAGAATTTAAGGGAAAATGCATACACAAAACATATTTTTTTTTGCAATCAGTTCAACTACACACATTATTAATTTAGCTCAAACTTTTGCACTACTGCAAACTAACCTTGATAACTCGCCCATATTATGGCCCCTTTACTGTTGCCGAGCCTATTTGCTAAAGGTTGGATCTACGATATTGAAAAATTATGCTTTATGATTTCTTTTTCCTTTCCCTTTAGTCCGACATTAAGATTTGTGGCCTCAAGAGACAAAGGATGGAAGTAGCAAAGCGCGTAGCAAATATGCGTACTGTGCACCTCTCCTTGCTCTCGTTCTCATTACTGAACGCAATAACAATGCGGCATTGTTACAGCCGCACATATTCATACCTTTAATCTGATGGCTTTATCAAGTAAAGTTGCTGCTAACCAATAATGCAGTATTCTGCTAACAGTATATTGTGCATTGTTCATTCGCAATAAGAAATTCACTCTGCTAAAGTCCTTTTTTTGAGGGAGCTTCGTGCTCGTGCTAGTAGTTGGGCTATTTTGCTGCTATGCGAGTGAGGAGTGCAACAATGCAGTGCAATGCAATCTCAGCCTCATTCCCTGTTTTGTTTTGAACATCACCGTTTTGTGGGTGATGAAGACGAAGAAGAGGTTTGCCTGTTTTATTGACTTAAGAAGTAGAACGTCATATAAAATATGCTTATGTAGATCTCTGCCGAGTCGAGATCTTCCCGAATGTGTAATCTGCTGTGTAATGCAAATTTTTACTGTGTACGTCTATTTGCTAACGGGATCACTGCTTTACTCATGTACGAGTGTAGTAATTACAAGGGTAGGCTTTTTTTATATCTTTAAAAAAAGTGTACCCTGCTCAGGTGCACCTCAGCTAGAACTAAACCACTTGCGTGAATATTTATGGAAATACCCACCACCTCAAGTGAGATGACACATATCAAAAGCTCAGTTTGAAAGTGTGAGGCAACAATAAGTCAATTTATAGTGTGCGACTAATTCAGGGATTGCTCGATAGCTCAAATTTGACACATTTTTGAGCTTATGCTTTCAAGACATTTCCTGTTCCCCAGCTACTAATCTACTTCCATAGCATTGGGTATATTAGTAATACAAAGTTATACCTGATTTGCCCTCTCTTAAGCAAAAATGCACATTAGGGGGGCGTTTCCATTAGAGAATTGTATTTAAATTATATCCTGTGCCATGCTCCATTAAAATGAGTAAAATTGCACGTCCATGAAAAATAAGCTTATTCTGTCGAACTTTGCAAATAATAGGTTTCCGGTTTTTGTGTAGAGTATTGCTCATGGCTGAGATGCGGATGTTCTGTGTCATTGGCTTTTTGTATGTTACATGCAATTTTTGCTGTAACTCGTTCTAGGCTACGTACACGGTTTAGTTTTATAAATGCCTGGAGTGCAAGCAACTCTGCAACTAGAGACAGAGTGAGAAGTGGAACATTGGTGTCATCCGCAATTATCACAAGAAGTAGTTTTGCATGGTTAATTAAATAAAAAATTTGCCAAAAACATGCAACTGTAGCTATAGTTGCTGGTAGACTTTCTCGGAGATTTTCTAGCGCTGCAGAAGCGTATAGTCCATACAACTGAACAATGCGGTTATCATTGTCATGATGATTATCGAGCCTTTAGGATACATTGACTCTCATCACCATCAACATCACTGGTAAATACCAGTTAATCATCTGATTCTAGCTGCAAAAGTAGTTTTTTGCGTGTTCTGCTTAAATCCACTTTGGTTTTGTGGACGTAGAGACTGTCAAAACTCTTCATCATTCCTAAATGATTAGATCTGCATTATTAAATAGAATCACGAATTTGAAAATGGCAAACGGGATCTTGAGTTTTTTGTATTAAAATGAACATTGAATTAGTTTTTCTTGTTCTTTCGTCGTCATTTTGAGTTTGCGTAAAGACGCGTAAAGAATTTTTGCTAATCAAGAGTTTGCCTGATTATGCTTAGATAATAAACAAACACACTTGGATTGCTTGAATTAACCCTTTGAATTTTCTTTTTTTTCTAAAAAAACAATTATGAGCAATCATATGTTCGCTGAAATTATCATGCATTCGTGTGGTATAATGATAATGCTGCAAAAAGTACAGTTTTTGCATGTCTTCATAACTACCCAGTGTTCTGTAAACGGTTCCTGTACAGCCATTGATCAAATTGATAATGTCTAGTTATCCTGCCTACTTCACTGGCAGAGTACACTTATCAGATTCGAAATCATCTGTAAGTGAAACTCAAGTCCTAAAGGAACATTAATTAAATTTGCAATATCCGCTTTTACAAGCTCTGCCAGTAATTGCATTTTTGTGTGGCGTGAATTTTCACTATTTTTTCACAATTTCCAGTATGCTCTCAGCTCGAAAAATCAGAATTACTTCTATTCAGCTAATATAATAAAAAGCAATGATGATTGTGTCAAACGCGATTATATCTCTAATTAAAGGGATATTTACGAGGAAAGAGCCAGTGTTTTAGTGAAATGATGATACAGCAATTTACTGAAAATGGCCGCTTTAGGAACATGCAATTCTCTAGTGGTTGATAGACAGATGGACTGTAATTACCTCACACTTATTCTTACAGCAATTCTAACGCAATTTGAAGCAATGATAATCATCATAAGTAAATACGATTACACGAGGAAAACTGCATTTAAATCACATCACACTCTCTCATTCCACCAATATTAACATCTTCCTCCTTCTTCGTATAATCCAGACAGAGCCACACTCGTCGACAGATAGAAAAAGAGAGAGAGAGTCCTCCTTGAATTGACATCAGTATGTGTCAATAAAGACGAATAATTCGTAAATTCGTAATGTACTTTTTCCTTCAACTTTTGCTTCGCTAATAGCCAAAACTGGCGAAAGAAGAGGAGCTGAAAAAAAACTCCTCTGGTATCGCATCTTCTACGATTTCTACATATTTTGTGTAATGGACGCAGGAAACGATGCAGTATGCTATGATTATTTTGGTCATTTCGCGTCAGTACTTGAGGCCTATTATTATCGCACATCATCGCCAATATTATTATTACTATTAGTATTATTGCTCTGTGGATGTGACGATGCTAGGTGTGTGGACGCAAAGACTTTTTGCTGTGCCATTTCAATTTCAAAATATAAAAAAATGAAAGATGCTGTGGCCTGTCTGTACAAAAACAATTTCAAGATAATGATAATTTCTAGAATAAAAGTGCTTCCACGACTTCGCATACGTGCACAACAATGGAATTTGAAATAGAAACGTTGGCAGCGTATCCTCGCAAAAAAAACGCTCAGGCGACAGTATAAAAATACACAATAAAAGTGCATTTTCTAACAAAAAAGATTGATATAATAAAAGAGCAAGCAGAAAAAAAGTCTCACCTTACACATTTTTTTTGATTAGATTAAATTTATTTAGAGTTGTTTAGAAATCTTTGAAAAATAAGAAAATCAGGTAAAGTAATTAAGATTTAATTAGCGGGAAATGAAATGAGACGGCTATGTAAATGACAGATCTCTGGCCAAATTTTGCAGTAGCACTAACTCTGTTGACATTAGTTGCGTACTCTGCTCAACGGCAGATATATATTCATGCCTATTTTGGTATGAGGAATATGAATGAAATGGAAGGTGCATTGAAGTAATTTGCACAAAAGCAAGTAGCAGGAATCTACGTTTTATAGTCTTTGATGGACGGTGCATGAAGAATGGTAATGACGATGACAAAAAGAAGCGTAAATGTAATATTAATTACACTACAAAACAGCTCATAAACATCAACGGAGCCACGTACTTTTTAATTTTTTTTGCACTACACGCTTACATAATAAGCTGCCATATTTTTACACAAAATGTCTCCTTTTCTGTTTTACTGTAATGAGGCAATCTTCACAATAGACTCGAGCCACAAATGAATGTTTTCTGTTGTGTGTAAGTAGTTAGGTTGATTCATTCTTTCCTCGTCGTACCTATTCAATGTGTCTGCTGGAAAATACCTACGTACTTAGAGCTCTGATACATTTTTGAAGATGTACTGTTCGGATGCTATTAGGGGAAATTCATAAGGTGAGCTGATTGCAGAAACGTGATTCCTTTCTGATCTATGGTTAAAATGATGCAGGAATGGAGATTGAAAATAAATGAAAACGCAGTGTTTCAAGGAGTTCATTAAAGTGAAAAGATTATCTATTATTTCTTCAAGGCCTGATGACTCATTGACCTACATACGGACGGTGTAAGCTTGGCTACATGGTCATTTAGTAAAAAAAAGACAAAGGAGTTTGAACATTTGAACAAAAGAAAAAAAATTGCTAATAGTAAATGAAATGGTTATGTAAGTCAGTGCTTTGCAGCAGTACTTTTGCTGGATACGATGCTTGCTTGCTATGATCTCCTCTATGGCAATTCCTCACTTCGGGGAAGTGGTGTTGAAAATTCGGCAACAATACGGTTTTCGCAATACTGCATATATGCAAAAGCAGGAGGGATATATGCGACGAGGAAATAATCTAGCAGCTGGGATTAGTATAATGCGGAGGCTCACGACGACAATTGTTTCGTGTATCCATTTAGAATCGCATTGTTATTTCTTCACGTGTGAAAACGAAGTTGAATTCAAAACCATATATCTCAAATTCAACTTGAGGTGAATTAGAAAGTTCTTATCGTTCTCCTGTAATCGAGACAATGACAGACATCTCATATCGCCACCACTGTGTACTGAATTAGCGCTGTGTTCAGCTGAAGTGGCTCTTTGCGCGTTTGTTATTTCGTACGGCTCTACAGACATCGTGTGTAAATAATGCTCTTTGGAGCATTGTATTTTGGACTTTTTTTTGTATGTTAACATGGGTAAAAATAAATTGCATTATTAGTTCAATTGAGCCCAGGAAAGAAGTAGTATCAAGAAAAAAATAACTTTCATACCCAAAAGGTATTCATGTGTCGCTTCCGGTTCTTACACGCACTAATTGCCGCAAATAGGTATGATACATCAAGTTGTCATTAACTGCAATCATAGATCCTCTTTTTTTTCCTTTTTGACAATTAGTTTTCAACTAAGACGTTGATTTTTCTCAACTTTGAACCGACGTCTTCTCCTGTTCATTCCTTAAGAAAGGGAGAATGACAGGATTCATTTTTTAACGTACCCATAATATCAAATGATGTGCATTCAATTTTTTTTTCTTTGAAAAAAGAAAATCTATAATAATGTGTGTGCTTATAGCAAATTAAAATTTTCTATGAGCTTCATCTCACTTTCTTTTTATTCAGTGTCGCCGTTTTTCCTCACGATGCCCGTATACTATTTTGTTCATTTTCCATCGCTACAATGCCAAATTTTAATACAGGTGTAATTGTATTGTTGTTGTGTGGTCTACCAATTAAAACAACTTTTTCCTTTTGGAAAAGTAATTTGAGCAAAAGCGCTGGCACAAACTACTGAAGCATGCACTACCAATCGATATCGATAAGTGTACGTGTCTGGGAGCAACACGCAAAACTTTTACTGCGGAAGCAGTTTCGCATTCAGTCGCCATTTATAAGTAAGTAATAATATGACTAGCTCCACTGCCAGCTATTTTACAGCGATCTATTAAATACACAGCGGATTTTTTTTGAGCTTCGGTAGCAGTTTAAACATGAAACAAAGTTCTGAAATACCTCAAAATTGTCTTTTAAAAAGCAGCAAGGGGCCAACAAGAATGAGAAGGAAAGATGAAAAAAGGCGAATGTGAAAAGTAATTTATGTGATTCAAGTAAAAACGATTACTGCATTTTTGTTATTGTTGGTGTATGGATTGGCCTTGGCATGCTTCTTGGCAGGCTAACTTGCTAGTTAGCTATGAAAAAATTGAAAGCAATGAATACTGTGAAGATATGTTTTGCTAAACATGCCTTTACGGACATTCTCCTTCTTTTCTGCTCTTCAAGAACGGTTAGAAAATAAAATATGAAGAAATTTAATAATAATGAATGTCTGTCACATTCATCCTATTATTATTCCCTTCTCGCTAATGAGCTGACATGTATGTGTATCATGCAAAGGGAACCACTTTAACGACACAATGCACCATGTTGCTGTGTATTGGCGGTGCTGCTGGTAGTTACTAAACCGTTGCCATTCAAATTCTACTACAATGCTACCGCTTTACTACTTAATAGGAATTACATTATTAAACTCGTCTCTTCTCCTCTTCTCCTTTTTACATCTTTTGTGGATCTTATAGTGCCCAGTCTCTAGACATATTCCGAGATGAAAAATCCCTTTGTTACCATCATTACCATACTCCTCACTGCAAAATGGCGAAATGCAACATCAGCATTTCAAAAATACATACTTTTTTTGCAACAACATCTCCGTAAGTACATTATTAGCGTCGGGAGACATACATTACATGACATTATTGCATAATCATAGATGCTTTCTCATCAGTAATTTAATTGCTTAAATAGACGCATACATGTACCTGCTTTTCTTTTCATTGGAAGGATTTCCTGAACAGGAATTCCCAACGTAACATTGTTACACAAATGCACAATTAAATAAAATTTCAAAAAAAATCATTTCTGTAGACTTTTGTGAGTAATGTCCGAAGGAGTAATAAGGGAACAGCTGCCGCTAAAAAAAATTTTGTGCTCAAGAAAACCCAAATGTTTTTGAAAGTGCTGAAATCTAATCAAAACATGAAACCAGTAATGTTCATCGTTTCGGGTTTAGCGCAGTATGGTTAGTACAGAAGTGTAGGTAAATCATCAAAGAGCAACAGTTTTAATGCACTCCGGCCAACAACTGCAAATGTCGGTTAGCAAAGAATAGATAATAAATAACGATGGTTCTGCATAAATACTTTTAGTGCACTAAAACTCCGAAAGATTAACTCCAAAGATGTACAGGCGAATAACTGCATCTAACGAAAACAAAGCAGCTACATCACAAAGCGCAGCTTACAAAGGAAAACAGATGCATTTTTGAGAGGTATTAAAGAGAAAAAAAAATGCTCAGTTCACGAGAAAGGAATTATCTATTATCAAGAGGAGAAAAGTGAGGAAAAAAATGATTTTCGGAGTGTGCATTGCATTACCTCGTTTGGAGGTGTTCATATAAGAGCTCTAAAATATCAACGGAATGTTGTGCACTTTATCTCGTTCTGAACATGTAAAAGTGTTGGAGATTGTAATTCCTGACGCTGATGCTAACTCCTCTGTTTTTGAGACTTCTTCTAGTTAATAAGCCAAATTCTCTTGGGTAGAGAGTTTCTGCTTCAATTTAATTCTAATTTGCTGCAGATCTATTTGCCTGACTTTGTCAGAGTGATTTTGGCATACAGAAACGCAAAGTGTATTTGTTCTGCTTGCTCTGTGTTATGAAAAAAAAGTTTGGGATGTGAAAAAAAACTTGAAAAAAAACAAAGGGCATTAATGCACCAGCACGACTCTTTTTTCGTTCACAGACATATTAGCACGGAAAAAGCACCTTGCCTTCTCCCGTCTCACAGTTCACACTTTTGTGTTTCTTTTTTGCGCTGGCTGCAGTTTGCTGCTCCAACTTTGATTCGTGTGTGCTAGTACGGACTGGTTAAATTGCATTCGACTATTCCTTCAATTACAGTTACTAAACGTTATGGAGGAATGAGGCAATTTGAAAAGCTGCGAAAGAATTTATTTCAACATCAATGTCACCGTAAGGCACGGTGTTGCCAATGAAATGAAAGGAAATCATTTTTGTCAGTAAGGAGATTCGTAGTCGTCGTGGTGTTTGAAGCACACTTGAAAACTTGTTTCTTTGTACTTCACTGGCTGACTCGCATAAAAATAATGCCGATATGTTGCCAAGTTACAGTTATTCGACTGCTATTTGTCTGATTTGATTTTGATTTATCAGGGTTCTCCAAGGTATTTGATATCCTGCCTTGACTTTTTTTTAACAGCACGCAATATGGCTTTCTCATATAATAGGGCCTTTGGAGTAGTCCTCGTTATGCAATCACAATGATTTTAGCAGATCTGCACAAATAAATGCGCCAATATATACTCGTATGGACTCTAGCTTCTTGAAAAGAAGATTTGGCTAGAGCTAAAACAGGAGGGTTATGGGAAAGGACATTTTAAGAGAGAAAAAAGAGCTTTCGAAATCTTTATTTTTTTCAAAAAACTGGTAGAAATAAGTCAATTATAAGAATCCTTACGGGTAGACTGTCATCATTAATTTACAATAAGTTATCGCTTTGCCCACCTGATGCTCCCTTGAAGGTCAGAGAGGTTCAGTGGCTGAAAAGACTTAAAGAAAAAAAATAAAAGATCCATTGCCTAAAAATAATTAAATGAGTTTTCTCGCTGTTTTGCTGACGAGATTTTTTTTTCTCGCTTTATGACTTTCTACTCTAGTTTTTTATTTAGCGTATTGTTAGTACCCTCTGAACCGTCCAATTCAATAATGGATGGTTTAAGGTCGTTATACGAAATATTGTTTTGAATGTAATTTTTTTGCTACCTCTCTCTCTCCTCAAGTTTAATAGTGTCAATGCTGTAGTGAATTCGATGCCCAGCGTGATGATGATGATGAATGTCATTGTTACAATAACGATATGGGAACTGATATTAGAACAAAAAATGGAATAAGTATAATACACGACACCTATAAGAAATGAAATACACTTGCTGAGATAAATTCATAGCTCCTCACAGACTTACTGAGCGGCTGCGTGACCAACTTGTATTCAATTTTTTTGAATACCCTTTAAACGAAAAGTAGCAAATATTCTTTAGCAAAATCATGAATGCATAAAGGTTTGTTTCAAGGTTAGCCACTCATTCAATACTCTGCTTAATACAGTTTGCTAGTCTGTCTCCTGCATGACTTGAGAGTGTAGATTTAGGAGACTTACAGCTCCCCAGATAGGAGTTTTAGGTACTCCCAAGTGGAGGAACTCAAAAAAGGAAGGAGTTCTAAGTTCTCATTAATTACTCTTAAATAATCGTGTACGGACACCCAAATAGTTCACGGTTTCGGGTTTTCGCAGTCCATTATGCAGGTACTTAGTGGGAGGCCCACAGCAACAAGTTTAACCCCAGACTTTAAAAAAAATGAAAGTAACATTAAATGTGCTTACATTATCATATTTAATTACAACATTCCTACACAGGCGGAATAAAGTATGCAAAAATAAAGTGCTAAAAAACCACGGAGGACCAACTGTGAGTCTGACTCTATCAGATCAAGGCTTTCTGCTAGCAGCGTGAATATATTTTTTTAAGTTGGGAGAAAGTCTGCAACTCGAAATCATCACAGTTACTAAGGTGTACACTCCCACATAGCTTCGTAACCCTATCGTTATCTTAACCTCCGACTAACTACCCGTGCGAAATGGTGAACGTCATTGGTAATAGTAATGTAAGAGCAACAACAATATAGAATACGAAATCGTTTTACCAAAGTTTTTTTTTGGTAAAATCGTCTGCATTTTATTGTCGAGCACGCACCCTCTCCAATTTACAATACAATAAAATACACGGCTAGAGGTTTTAAGAGAG